>ML778501.1:584291-610949 GCA_009831015.1 Picea engelmannii | reverse complement strand
GTAGAGCCCATTTCTAGGCTTTGCCAAAGCATTCCCTTCAAAATCAACCAGATGATAAGCACCCTTTTTTAATACCTCTTTTATGATGAAGGGTCTAGACCACATGGGTTTGAATTTTCTTGCCCCCAGGGGGTCCTTATCTTGGTCATAGACCAGGACAAGGTCACCTTCATAGAATATCTAAGGACGAATAGACCTATCATACTGACACTTGACATTATGTTTGTGAGCCTCATTGGCTAGGGCCGCATTACGATGCTGCTCATTGAGCTGCTCAAGGTGTACTAACCGTTCTTCAAGTGGAGAAGTGTCTGGCAATAATTGTACTGCCAACTTTAGAGATGGGATCTAACATTCGATGGGCAAGACTGCCTCCAACCCGTAAACGAGTTGAAAAGGTGAGAAACCAGTTGCAGTCTTAACAGATGTGCGGTAAGCCCATAATACCGAGTATAACATCAAATGCCAATTTGACTTGGCTGAGTTGATAGTTCGCTGTAGAATAGTCTTAAGAGTTTTGTTTACAGCCTCTACCTGCCCATTGTCTTAGGGGTAGTAAGGTGATGAATGCTCTTGCCATAACCCAAGATTTGATGTTAATTCGGTCATCATTTGGTTCTGAAATTGACTTCCATGGTCAGTGACAATCTCTCTCGGGACGCCGAACCTTGCTATGATCTGATTGAATAAGAAGAGAGCTGCAGTCTCTCCA
This sequence comes from Picea engelmannii, assembly GCA_009831015.1. NCBI lineage: Eukaryota > Viridiplantae > Streptophyta > Pinopsida > Pinales > Pinaceae > Picea > Picea engelmannii. The sequence continues at coordinate 610,237 of ML778501.1, read as the reverse complement.
TCATATTTAAACGTTGGCATAGCTTCGACCCACTTATTGAAGTAGTCAACATCTACGATGATATAGCGGTGCCCCCTTGCTGATGGGGAGTTTCAAGTAGTGTAATCAATCCCCCACTTGGTGAAGGGACCAACTGTGATGACAGGAAACATAGGAGCGGGATGTGCCCTCATCTTTCGAGAGAATATTTGGCATGGATGGCACTTCTTGACCGATTCAATACAATCTTTGATAAGTGTCGGCCAGAAGTAACCTTCTCGTAGAATCTTTTGGGCTGTTGCCAACCCAGACAAATGACCGCCACAAGCTCCGGTATGGAAATCGTTGAGCACGATGACTACCTCCTCATGTGTGAGACATCAACGTAAGATGCAATATACACCTCTCCAATATAAAGTATCATCAAGTATGAGATAATTCTTAGCCTAATGGCGTATACGCCGACGCTTGTCACGAGAAGCAGAAGTGGGGCACTTCAAAGTCTGGAGATAGATAAGTATATCTCTGTACCAGGGATCTGAAGATGTGATCAAAAACATATCACCCCGGATAGGCGATTCTTCAGGCACAACGTCACCTGACTCAACCGGAAGTTCTGAAATAAGTTCTGCAAAGACCAATGACTTTTTGGACTTCGTTGAAACAAATTCTAAGTCAAACTCTTGGAGGATGACTATCCATCTACTGATTTTTCCACCTGTAACCCGTTGGGTCAACATATACTGGAATGGATTCACGACAGCAATGACGGTGGTCTTGCGAAACAGAACATAATGCCGGAATCGTTGGACAACATGAACTGCCGCCAACGCAAGTTTTTTGATATGAGAATAATTGATTTCCGGTCCTACGAGGCCTCGGATCAGGTAATAGATAACGTATTTTGAGAACAAATCATCTTCCTGAACTAAAACCATGCCAATGGTAGACTTTGCGGCAGCCATATATAATAAGAAATCTTTGTTATAGTTAGGTGGCCGTAGTAGAGGTGCAGTTGTGAGGGCGTGTTTTAATGCGTCGAAAGAGCGTTGAGCAACTTCGTCCCAGAAAAAGGGAACGTCTTTATTTAGTAAACGCATAAAGCCCTTGGTGATTTCGGCATAGTTGGCGATGAAGCGTCGTAAAAAGTTCGCCTTGCCTTGTAGACTCTGAAGTTGTAGGATTGTGCGTGGGGGGGGACAACTCGATTATTGCCTCCACCTTGAGAGGATCGACCATGATCCCTGCTGTTGATACGATGAAACCTAACAAATGTCCTGACGTTACGCAGAAACTGCACTTGTTTGGATTCAAGCGAATCCTAAAGTAGCGACAAGGTTTGAAGATTAGTCTAAGGTGTTGACGCAGCCTTTCCCAACCCGCAGGCTGGAAGGTCCACGTACACAAGATCTTCTCCTTTCTCTCGGTTCGAAGAGCTCTCAATCGACTCTTCTATTTTCCTTTCAGAAAATCCACACCCACAACAAATCCTCATGGGATTCCTCCTTCACGCTTCGGGGAATCGGACTTCGCGATTTCGCGAATCCTGTGGTCGAGTGTCTTGTCACTCAGACCCCCGAATCTCGAATTCCCGAAACAGTCAACTCTTGACTTTTCCTCGTTTGTATTTCGGCTTTCTTCTTATCATGATTTTGGGACTTGCGATGTCATGCAACTCATCCCTTCGACTCCCGAAACCCCGATTCTCGATTTACCGAAATCCTAAAATTCCCTTTTTAGGAGATCGACGGCTATGAATTCTCCCTCGATCCAACGGTCATCACTATTTCGTGTATCGGAAATTCACGAGTTGCGATGTCCAACAACTTTGCTCCACGAACCCTGAAATCCCGATGCTCTATTTCCCAAAATCCCAAAATGTCAAGTTCCGACACGGTTCCTGTCACTGGCCCCCACAACTAGACTTTTCGCCGTATCGGAGTTTCGGACTTCGCGATTTTGCGAGTCCTAATGCAATGTTTTCGGGACTTCAACTCACGAAACCCCGAAATAGTCAACGCAATTGACCTCCACGTCAACTGTTCGCCACCTGTCCACCTTGCTGGCTTCTACGACCCCCCACACAGTCCTTTTAAATTCTTCGCAAATTTGCATTTCACGATTTCACGAATCCTGATGTAAAGGTTTAGGGACTTCAACTCACGAGATCCCGAAATGGAAATCTACAAGTAGATCCAATGGTCCCTGTTGACTTATCGACGACTCTGTCTCTCCTGAGCTTGAACCTTTAAAATAACCTCCGTAACTCCCCTACTACTTTGCGAGATCTGACGACTCGCGGGACTTCGTGAATTCCCCATGGAGAATTTCGACCGTCCGTTTCCTTCTTGACAATTTCTATGAAATGAATCGAGTATTCTCCCCTAAACTTGTCCACCTGCGGCACAAACTTACGATGCCTTCTAAACAATTCAAATGCACAAACTTCCTGTACTTCCCTTCAATAGTTTCAAAGGCTTTATCCTTCCAGAGCTTTCTCACAACTCCGAGTCTTAAAGAAGACTCTTTCACGCACTCCTTGTGGCAACCTTCAAACACCTACAAGTGTTGAATCCCTTCGACCTTGCGCACACCCTGCAGCAACAATCCTCTGATAACCCCTCAGGTTTTAAACCCTGAATTCAAGTTTGGTCTGTGCACACCTTGCACGACTCCCGTGCCTGACTTGCACTTGTGTGAGAATGAGAAAAATAGCTATTCCGTCTGAGCCTTCCAGAGACAAATCTCTGTACCCTTTTTCAACGCACTCCTTGCGGACAATTCAACTGCAACTCCTTGCAGGAATCCTTGCTCATATAGAAAAACAATTGAAACTCATTCCTTACTCTCTCTCTCTCAGACTTCAAACATTTAACAGGAATTCATTCATACATATCATAAAAACAATTTCATGACAGAAAGAGTAAAACATTCATGAGCACAATATTCAATATACGTACACGGAGAACAAACACGACGCCATGAATTTGAATCAAAACTTTTTCTATTAATTCAAATCTCTGTACATGGGTGTTTTTGCACAACTCTCTGCTCTCTTCTCTGTATGCTCTATGCTCTTCATCCTCATCATCATAATGTTACAATACACAATGAGGGTGTCTATATCCGTTTTCCCTCCGGCTCCTAAAACTGTCTAATCTGAGAATTAAATTCTATCTACCTATATTATCTTAGCATAAATGCCTCTATCTACTTCAGACGAGAGCAGGATGCTCAAGGTCTGATTAAAATATATAAGTACGCCTCTCCTTAACTATTACATTTATGTTTGGCGCATCCATCTTCAAAAGTTTTTGAACAATTCATCATGTGCCCAAAATGCGCTGGCACTTGCCCCACGCTCGCTTGACGTTAGCGATGCTCCTACATCATACTCCCTGGCTTGAAAATTTTCATGGGCTCCTATCCATGAGCTCTTGCACGGTCTCTCCATGCTTCTGAATCACTGGTTCGTTCTCCCAGCTGGCATCTTCAACTAGATGGTGCTTCCACTTGACCAAGTATTCAAAGTATTCTTTCCTTTGGGTCTTCTGGCCGATTCTTTTATCCAGTATGCGTTCCATCTGCGACTTTTCTGTAACTGGCATATGTTTTCGCCACTGAACCTCTGGCTGCTTATTACTTGCCTCTGTTTCTTTGGATTTATATGGGTATAAATATGAGACATTGAATATCAGAGAAATTCCGATCCCATCGGGTAATTCAATCTCGTAAGCATTTGCCCCAAATTTCCTCAAGACCTTGCATGGTCCAATTTTCTTCATCTTCAATTTGTTATATGTCCCCTTCGGGAACCTTTCCTTTCTCAGATGTGCTAGAATCAAGTCACCAACTTAAAATTGAAGTTGTCTTCTGTGTTGATCTACCCTGCGTTTATACTCCTGGTTTGAATTCTGCAATCGGTTCTTCACCTGACTGTGAAGTTCCTTCATCGCCTCTGCGAAATCTTTTGCACTATCGCTCCTAGTTCCATTCAGTTCTGAATCCCTCAACTCAGAAATCCCTCTCGGTTGCATGCCATAAAAAATTTGAAATGGACTCTGCCCTGTGCTTCTGTTTACTGAGTCATTATAAGAAAACTCCGTCTGTGGTAATATGTTGTCCCACTGGTTGTGGTGTTCTGTCACCAAGCTTCTCAGTAAGTCTCCCAGACTTCTATTCACTGCTTCAGTTTGTCCATCCTTCTGAGGATGATAAGCTGAACTAAATGATAAGTTAGTTCCCAGCTTCTTCCATAAGGATCTCCATAAGTGTCCTACGAACTTCGTATCTCTATCCGAAACTATGCTCCTTGGTAAGCCGTGAAGTCGAATGACTTCTTTGAAAAACAGATTCGCAATGTGAGTTGTGTCACTGGTTTTCTGACATGGAATGAAATGTGCCATTTTGGAAAATCTATCCACTACCACAAAGATTGAGTCAAATCCTCTTTGTGTCCTTGGCAATCCCAATATGAAATCCATGCTAATTTCATCCCACGGCTTCTCAGGTATGGGCAATGGTTGATAAAACCCTGCATTTTGCCTCCTTCCTTTCGAATGTTGACAAATTCTGCATCTGTCCACAAATATTTTAACTTCTGCTCGCATTCCTGGCCAAAAGTATGACTCGTTCAACTTTGCGAATGTCTTGTCATGACCGAAGTGTCCGACCAATCCTCCGCTATGTTTCTCCTTCAACATATTCTCCCTCATGGAGCATTTTGGAATACAAAGATGATTGCCTTTAAACAACAATCCTTCCTGGATCATGTATTTTTCCCATTGGCTTTTATCTCCGAGAACTGGATTCTCAGCTGCTGCATACGCCTTCTTAAAATCTGGACCATCTCTGTACATGTCCCTGAGATCATCAAAACATAACGTTTTGACTCTGAACTCCTGCAATAGCAAACACTTCCTTCTCAAAGCATCAACAACTTTGTTAGTAGTACCAGTGTAGTGTTCCCAAGGCTGAGCCCCATTGCAAACCATGTTCTGAAAGAAATTGTAATTATGTTTTATAGGCTGGTGAGCCAAGTTTTTATAAGCTGGTGGCTTATGTGATTGTTAGGCCAGAGAGCCTAAGGGTTGGAGGCCAAGGGCCTGATTTTGTACTTGTATGTATGTAGAACATTTAATAAAAATTGTAAATACCGCCATGTGCAGACCGACCATGATGAATGAGTGAAGGGGGACTAAGCATCCATAGAGTGGGAAAGGAATTAGGGGCTGGAAGGTGGGAAAGGGGATAAGTGTTGATCCTGGGGGCTAAGCCTGAGAATAATATTTTAATATTATCCCAAAAAGAACATGTGCATTTTATGTTTTATTTTATCCTAAGTTCCTGGCAAGGGGAACAAGTGCAAAGGGGATGCATGCTGATGGAACGCATGCAGTTCCAAGGGTGACAAGTGTCAACCCTAGTGCATGCAAATAAAATAGCCTAGATGAACCGTGACAGGGGGCTCTCCTCCATTCCACCCGACTGCCTGAGCGTGTAGGGTGTGCTGAACAATACGACCGACCCAACCTCTGCAACAATAACTGGTGCGTTCCTGAGAACCCGAAAATCCTGTGTTTGTTTCTGAAAATCCATGTACACCCTCTCTATTATGAACCATGGAAACCGTGTCATTCCCTGCGTGGATTGTTTGTCACGCGTTTCCAAGAACCAACATCGTGAGACCTTGCCGCCATTGTTGAGCCTGTTTGGGAAGCCCGAGTCTGTATTCTCGTTTGACTGTGGTGGCCATGTAGAGATGGACTGCACGTGGCTTGCTGGCCAGTGCAAGTTGTGAATGAGCTTGTGTATGACCTCTCTCCAGGTCAGGGAGGTGACTGTTGTTGGAAGAGGCAGGTTTTCAGGCCTGTGAGCAACTCTTTCCAGGTGAGAGAGTTTGCTGGGAAGTGGTTTCTTCCAGAGAGTGTCCAGCACTAGCGTCGGGCTCTGAGACTTCCTGATCCGGCCTGTTGCCGAGACCCAAAGAGGGAGGTTAGCATTGATGGACTGTGCTTGTGAAGGTGTATACTCCCGGGCGGAACAGGCATGTGGGGAATGAGAGTCTGGTAGTAGTGGGTGTAAGATGGCATCTTGGGAAGAATCCTTCCATATTTTCTGTGCTATTTTCCCTGTAACCTCAGCCTAGCCTAGGATTCCTTGTCTTGGGGTGGAGCTTAGTCCCAGCTCGGGGGTGACCCATTGCTGAGCTGATGAGCAGTGCGGTCTAAGGCTGGGAGGTTCGTGGAAGGCCTGCACCTGGTTGGTGGATTCTACCACTGTTAAAAGATAAGTATCTGATTATGCTTTAATCATGTTTAGCGCATGACTGTGCTGCTTATGTTTATCATGAATTCCGCTGTGTGTATGAATTAATGTTAAATGCTATTGACTTCTAATTATAGCAGTAAATAATAAGTTTTACTCTGAGCTTAAATGTGTTTATTTGTTTAAATGCATGTGGATTATATAATACCTGTATGAGTTATGTACAAAGTGGTGTTATAGATTTCTTTAAGAGCGATTAAGCTATGGTAGCCAAAAAGGTGCGCTACAGTTTGGTATCAGAGCCAAGGTTTCGACACTGAGCCTAGATGGGCCAGTGGAGCGGTCTTTGGACCAAGAATGCGAGGGAAATTGGGTCTGGAAGGCCAATTTTGGACCTTGGTTTGGTTTGAAGTGTCAAGGAGTTACTTGACGAGTTTTAAGCTCAGGAGGTTTAGCGATGTGTGAAACCGCAGTCGGTGTGGTCTATGGCCACGGGGAGATAAGTCTCCACACCAATAGTGTTAGAACCTTAGGATCTGCTCGGAAGGGAAGGTGAACCCTCGTGACCGTCAGATATGGAGAGTGTGTGCAGGGTTTAAATTCCTTTTGATTTTCACAAGAGTGTGGGAATCGTGATACGCGGAGGAGTAAACCGTAGATTTCGGGATTTTGGCAGATGGAGGTTCGAGATGTGGAGTGCACGAACTCCCGATGCCTGAAACCCTGAAATGCCGAAAAGATCCACGTCGTTGATCTGAGGAGGGGATCTGACCATTAGATTCCATGCTTGGAATGGATGTGGGCACATGAATGCGTACCACGTTCCAGTGAGTCAAGAAGACAGGTGAGAGTGGTGGGACCCGATGACGTTGTTAAAAGCGATGTGGACCCTCCTGAACGTGCCACGTGCCACCATGGTGGTGGGTGAATACTGTGCTATGTGGGCCCAGAGGGTAAAGTAAATAGGAATTTCAGAAGTTAGGGGTTGGAAAGGAAAGCAAGTCTGAAAGCCTCGTGGACTGAAACCCCGAAACCAGAAGTTTCAAAGTCCCGAAATCTCCGAAGACGGAAAGAATCGTTGCAGATTTTAAGAACGACAACTATGTTGTGGGCCCGAAGAATAAGGAAACCGATTTTTTGGAATTCAAGAATTGAAATGATAAAAGGTTGGGAGTCACTGCAAAATGAACTTTCGGGTACCGAAAACCTGAAGACCCAAAAGTCCCGAAATGCCGAAAACGAAAGTTTCGAAGACCCTAAAATTGCAGAGCCGAACGAGAGCTCATAAAACTTATTTGAATTGAAATGTCTTTTGTTCTTGTTCGTATTGGCTTATAAATGTTGTGTATTGTTCGTGAAGTTTTGATGGCCTGAAAAACTCGAATTGAATTGCACAGTGCATGTGTAGAGTTCAACGAAGAGTCAGAACTCCAGTTAACCAACGCCGAGTATGGAGTGGGGAAAGGTGTAGATTACCCCCGAAACATAGGATGAACGAGAAGGAAGTGATGTCAACCTGGGAGTCGAAGGATCGAACTCCAATGGGCATGGAAAAGAGAAGGATAAGGAAGGACACATAATGGAAATCATTGAAGGATTGCAAAGAGAGGCCAAGGCTCGCCGAGCTGATAGCCGAAAGCTCATGAAAGTCAGGGATCGACAGGGTGAATTAAACTTGAAATTTTTGAAGAGCCTGGAAAGAATAGAGATGAAACTCGAGAAGGGAAGAGACTCAAGTACGACGGAGAATCGTAGAACCCATGGGAGAAGAAGTAGGTCGAGGAGTGGTAGTTGACATCTTAGTCGCTCCCAAAGACATTCTGACAGGGAGACACATAGTGGTTCAAGCCCGTCCCCTACCAGAAAACATCGAAAATATGGAAAGGAGGAATTGAAAGGGGAGATGAGCAAGATTAAGCCTCCAATATTTGATGGAGAACATAAGAAGAAGGAATATGCCGAGACATGGTTTCTTGGCATGAGGAAATATTTCCAACTGCAGAATTATTCTGCCCATGCAGAAGGAAGAATTGCAATGTATCAACTGAAAGGAAAAGCATCCATGTGGTGGGATGAATTTGTGCAGGTGCAACACATCAGAGAGAAAGAGGTCACTTGGAAGGAATTTAAGAGGTATTTCAAGAAGAAATACCTGACTAAAAGATACTATGATAGAAAGATGAAGGATTTCTTCGAACTCAAGCTAGGCAGCATGCCTATTGATGAGTATGAACGAAGTTTTCTAGAACTACTGAAGTATGTTCCATTCATCAAAGATGAGGCTGTCAAGATTCAAAGATATCTAAGTGGATTTCCACCTTCCATGAGTAAAAATATTCAATATGGCGATCCTAAGACCATGGAAGAAACCATAAGAAGGGAGAAATGCTTGTATGAGCAGCAAGGAGAAAGGCCTATCCTTCAGAAGGCTTGGAATGATCAGAGGAAGTTTAAGAAGGAACAGAGGCAGAAGGGAAACAAGCCTTCCTTTTTCAGAAACAGTCTTCAGGGACAGCCATCGTTTAGAGAGCCGATAATGACTGAAGAGGGAGCACAAAGACAGAGACAGACGCCCATTCAGTGTTGGGGCTGTCAAGGAAACCACAAGTACAGAGATTGTCCCCATAAAAATGGTAAAGCGAGAGCTGTACATACTGTTCAGCAAGCTGAAACAGTGGAGGATATGGGCAGAAGAATGCCGAGGACCTACGCAGCCCTGGACAACAAGAAAGTAGAATTTCAATCGCACATGATTGAAGTGGAAGGTACGATCAACAACCAACCACTTGTTATTTTAATTGATTCAGGGGCTAGCCATAGTTATATAGATCCTAGAGTGGTGGAAAGTTTGCATCTAATGAGAAGCAAACATGAGAAGTCTTGGTTAGTGCAGTTGGCCACAGGGACCAAGAGGAAGGTCACTGAATTGGTTAAGTACTGTTCAGTGGACATGAAAGGAATGAGCACTAAGGCTGAATTGAACATTCTGCCTTTAGGCTCATACGATTGCTTAATTAGGATGGACTGGTTGGACCAACACCATGACCTTCTAGATTGCCGTAACAAGAGGTTTACATGCCTGAACGAAGAGGGAAATTAGGTAACAGTCCAAGGAATTCCCAGAGCCGTGGCTGTGAGGGAAATCTCAGCCATGCAGCTGAAGAAATGTTACCGGAAAGGCTGTCAATTATTCACAGCTCAGGTGGAAGAAGCATCTCGAGATGTAGTCTCGAATCTGGAAGACCACGAAGTACTCAAAGAATTCAAGGACATATTTCAGGAGGTACCTGGACTACCTCCGAAGAGGGACATCGATTTTTCTATAAATTTGATGCCTGGAGCATCTCCAGTTTCGAAGGCTCCTTATAGAATGAGTACACGAGAGCTGAAAGAGTTGCAAATGCAGCTCGAAGAGATACTAAAGAAAGGTTACATTCACCCCAGTGTGTCACCGTGGGGAGCCCCGGTCCTATTTGTGAAGAAGAAATATGGGACGTTGAGGCTATGCATTGATTTTAGGCAGTTGAATAAAGTTACTGTCAAGAACAAGTATCCTCTGCCAAGGATTGATGATCTTTTTGATCAGTTGAAGGATGCGAAAATATTTTCAAAAATAGATCTCCAATCTGGATATCACCAAGTGAGAATTGAGGATGAGGACATCAACAAAACTGCCTTTAGAACAAGGTGCGGTCATTATGAGTTCATGGTGGTGTCGTTTGGATTGTCCAACACACCTGCTGTTTTCATGTGCTTAATGAATGGAGTGTTTAGAGATTATTTGGACAAGTTTCTCATAGTCTTCCTGGACGATATCTTGGTGTATTCCAAGATAGAGGAAGAACATGAAAAACACCTGAGAATGGTGCTACAGGTGTTGAGAGAACACCAGCTGTATGCAAAACTGAGCAAGTGCTCTTTTAATCAAAGGCAGATCCATTACTTGGGACACATTATATCTGAAGAAGGGATCGCTGTGGATCCTGAAAAGGTACAGGCCATTTGAGAATGGCCAACGCCAAGGAATGTGGCAGAAGTTAGATCTTTTATGGGTCTGGTGGGCTACTATAGGAGGTTTATAGCCAAATTCTCAAGGATAGCTCATTCTATCACTTCCTTGCAAAGGAAGGAGAAGAAGTTCCAGTGGACTGAATAATGTGAGAGCAACTTCCAGCGATTGAAGCAACTACTAACCAGTGCTCCAATCCTGAAGATTGCAGATCCAAATAAGGATTACGTAGTGTGCACAGATGCGTGTAAGGAGGGGCTGGGAGGAGTTCTCAGCCAAGAGGGATTTGTAATTTGTTATGAGTCCCGAAAGATGAAAGAGCATGAAAAAAATTATGCCACTCACGATTTAGAGCTGGCAGCAATCATGCACGCCTTGAGGAAATGGAGACATTACCTCATGGGAAAGAGATTCGAGTTGAGAACAGACCATAATGGTCTGAAGTATTTATTTGATCAGACGAACTTAAATGCCAGGCAAATCAGATGGCTGGAGTTTCTGTGTGAATATGACTTTGATATCAAGCATATCAAAGGGAAAGAAAATAAGGTGGCTGATGCACTTAGCAGAAAAGTGCATGAATTACATGCTACAGCCAATAGCATGTACAAGACTGAGATGAAAGACAGAATTTTGGAAGCTGCAAATATTGATTTGCAGTACAAAATTCTTGTAGCAAAGCTACAAGAGCGTGAGAGACCACAGACCAAGGAAAGTTACACCTTGGGAACTGATGGTTTACTTCTATATAAAAACAGAGTGTATGTACCCAATGTCTGAGAATTGAAGCTGGCAATTCTAAAGGAGATGCATAACATGGCTTATGCTGGACATCCTGGATATCAGAAGACTATGGCAGCAGTCAAAGGCCATTATTTTTGGCCGGGTTTGAAGAAAGAAATTGCTGAATACATCCCCAGATGTATTGAGTGCCAAAAGGTTAAGGCTAAGCATAGGCACCCAACAGGGTTGCTGCAGCCTTTACCCATTCCTGAGTGGAAATGGGACGTGGTAACAATGAATTTTATCACCAGACTACCTAGAACAAGCAAACAACATGATTCAATCATGGTGGTCGTGGACAAGCTTACTAAATCCGCCCATTTTATTCCACTGAAAACCACCCACAAGGCAGCTAATGTTGCTGTTATCTTTTTAAAAGAAGTTGCACGCTTGCATGGAATTCCTAAGACAATTGTGTCTGATAGGGATCCGAAATTCACCTCGAATTTCTGGAAAGGACTGTTCAAAGGATTTAGAACGAATCTGAACTTTAGTACAATGTATCATCCCGAGTCTGATGGTAAGACAGAGAGGGTGAACAGGGTAATATAAGCCATACTGAGAATCTATGTGATGGATAAACCATCAAGGTGGGAAGACTACCTGCATTTGGTAGAATTTTCTTATAATAATGGGTATCATGCATCATTGAAGATGATCCCATTCGAAGTGCTTTATGGAAGAAAGTGCAACACTCCAGTGAGCTGGGATAATCCAGCTGACAGAGTAGTAGTTGGGCCTGGGCTACTCAAGGAGATGGAAGATCAAATGATAAAAATTAAACAGAATCTAAAAGATGCCCATGATAGGTAGAAAAGTTACGCTGACAGTAACAAAACCCATAGAGAATTCAAAGTGGATGACCATGTTTTCCTGAAAGTGAAAACTAACAGGAGTTCCCTGAAGTTGGGAAGTTGCGCCAAGTTGGCAGCAAGGTTTTGTGGGCCATTTGAGTTCCTGGAAAGGATTGGGCCAGTTGCATACATGCTTGCATTACCTGCATATATGAATGTACATAATGTGTTTCATGTTTCAATGCTTAAGAAATGTGTACCGGATGCTAATCATGTTATCGATTGGAATGTGATTCAGGTGGAACCAGAAGGTGTCCTGCAAGTGCATCCTGTGCGCATATTGGACAGGAAAAGAAAACAGCTCCGGAATCGAGCCATAGAGATTGTAAAGGTCTAGTGGACCTGGTACGGTCCTGAGGACGTGACATGGGAGCATGAAGAGGTTATGCGGGCAGGGTACTCGCATCTTTTTGAAAATTTTGAAAGGCTTACAAAGATAGTGTAAGTTGCACTGAGGACAGTGCAAAAATAAGGGGAGGGGAATTGTAGTGTTCCCAAGGCCGAGCCCCATTGCGAACCATGTTCTGAAAGAAATTGTAATTATGTTTTATAGGCTGGTGAGCCAAGTTTTTATAAGATGGTGGATTATGTGATTGTTAGGCCAGAGAGCCTAAGGGTTGGAGGCCAAGGACCTGATTTTGTACTTGTATGTTTGCAGAACATTTAATAAAAATTGTAAATACCGCCATGTGCAGACCGACCACGATGAATGAGTGAAGGGGTACTAAGCATCCATAGAGTGGGAAAGGAATTAGGGGATGGAAGGTGGGAAAGGGGCTAAGTGTTGATCTCGGAGGATAAGCCTAGGGGGCTTAAGCCTGAGAATAATATTTTAATATTATCCCAAAAAGAACATGTGCATTTTATGTTTTATTTTATCCTAAGTTCCTGGCAAGGGGAAAACATACAAAGGGGATGCATGCTGATGGAACACATGCAGTTCCAAGGGTGACAAGTGTCAACCCTGGTGCATGCAAATAAAACAGCCGAGATGAACCGTGAGAGGGGGCTCTCCTCCATTCCACCCGACTTCCTGAGGGTGTAGGGTGTGCTGAACAGTATGACCGACCCAACCTCTGCAAGAATACCTGGTGCGTTCCTGAGAACCCGAAAAGCCTGTGTTTGTTTCCGAAAATCCGTGTACACCCTCTTTGTTATGAGCCATGGAAACTGTGTCATTCCCTGCATGGATTGTTTGTCACACGTTTCCAAGAACCAACACCGTGAGACCTTACCGCCATTGCTGAGCTTGTTTGGGAAGCCCGAGTCTGTATTCCCGTTTGACTGTGGTGGCCATGCAGAGTTGGAATGCGCGTGGCTTGCTGGCTAGTGCAAGTTGTGAATGAGCTTGTGTATGACCTCTCTCCAGGTGAGGGAGGTGACTTTTGTTGGAAGATGCAGGTTGTCAGGCCTGTGAGAAACTCTTTCCAGGTGAGAGAGTTTGCTGGGAAGTGGTTTCTTCCAGAGAGTGTCCAGCACCAGCTTCGGGCTTTGAGACTTCCTGATTCGGCCTATTGGCGAGAACCAGAGAGGGAGGTTAGCGCTGATGGACTGTGCTTGTGAAGGTGTATACTCCCGGGCAGAACATGCATGTGGGGAATGAGAGTCTGGTAGTAGTGGGTGTAAGATGACATCTTGGGAAGAATCCTTCCAGATTTTCTGTGTTATTTTCCCTGTAACCTTAGCCTAGCCTAGGATTCCTTGTCTTGGGGTGGAGCTTAGTCCCAGCTCGGGGGTGACCCATTGCTGAGCTGATGAACAGTGCGGTCTAAGGCTGGGAGGTTCGTGGAAGGCCTGCACTTGGTTGGTGGATTCTACCACTGTTAAAAGATAAGTATCTGATTATGCTTTAATCATGTTTAGCGCATGACTGTTCTGCTTATGTTTATCATGAATTCCGCTGTGTGTATGAATTAATGTTAAATTCTATTGAATTCTAATTATAACAGTAAATAATAAGTTTTACTCTGAGCTTAAATGTGTTTATTTGTTTAAATGCATGTGGATTATATAATACCTGTATGAGTTATGTACAAAGTGGTGTTATAGATTTCTTTAAGAGCGATTAAGCTATGGTAGCCGAAAAGGTGCGCTACAACCAGAAATATGTTTAATCACAAAAGTGAAATTTTGCATATACTCAACCCATTTAACATGCCTTTGATTCAACTTTTCCTGTTGAGTCACAAATTGCAATGCATGATTATCACTATATAGGACAAACTCCTTCGGAATTAAATAGTGTCTCCACTTCTTCAATGCCTGAACAATAGCATAGAACTCCTTGTCATATGTGGAGTACTTCATTCTCGCTTCATTCAGCTTCTCGCTGAAATATGCCACTGGTCTGTCTTCTTGACTCAAGACCACCCCTATTGCAAATCCACTTGCATCACATTTCACTTGAAATGTCTTCTTGAAATATGGAAACACCAGAATTGGTTGTTCCGTGATCTTCCTTTTCAACAATTTGAAACTCTTTTCAGCCTCTTCTGTCCAGTGGAAAGACTTATGTCTTTTATTTACTGTGTCCATCATCGCTGCACTAATTCCACTGAAATTTCTAATGAACTTCCGGTAGAAACTAGCTAATCCATAAAAACTTCGAACTTCAAAGATATTCTTCAGTGATGGCCAATTCTTGATTACCTCCACATTATATGGATCCATCCTCAACTTGTCTGCAGAAATGATAAACCCCAAATAAATGAGCTTTGTCTTCATGAGTGAGGACTTTTTCATATTTATCAACAACTTTTCCTGCTGTAGCCTCTTCATCACTGTAGCCAAATGCTTCAAGTGTTCAGCCTTTGTTCTGCTGAAAATCAATATATCATCAAGATATACGATAACAAACTTTCCGATGAAATCCTTCAGGACTTCATTCATCAACCTCATGAAGGTACTCGGTGCATTTGCTAAGCCAAACGACATAACAAGACATTCATACAACCCTTCATTAGTCTTGAAGGCTGTTTTCCATTTGTCACCTTCTCTCATACGAATTTGGTGATATCCACTTTTCAAATCAATCTTCGAAATTTTTTTTGCTCCACTTAAGCAATCCATCAGATCATCCATCCTTGACAATGGAAACCTATACCTGATAGTTATTTTGTTGATCGCCCTCAATTCAGTACACATCCTACAGCCTTCGTCTTTCTTTGGACTGAGTACTGTCAGAACAACACACGGACTCAAGCTCTCTATGACCAATCCTTTGTCCATCAAATCCTGGACTTGTCTTTTGACCTCTTCATTCTCCTGCGGCGTCAATCCTGATCCAACGGTCAACACTATTTCGCGTATCAAAAATTCACGAGTTGCGATGTCACACAACTGTGCTCCACGAACCCCAAAATCCCTATGCTCTGTTTCCCGAAATCTTGAAATGTCAAGTTTCGACACGGTTCCCGACACTGGCCCCCACAAGTAGACTTTTCGTCGTATCGAAGTTTCAGACTTCGTGATTTCGCGAGTCCTAATGAAATGTTTTCGGGAATTCAACTCACGAAACCCCGAAACAGTCAACGCAATTGAACTCCATGTCAACTGTTTGCCACCTGTCCACCTTGCTGGCTTCTATGCCCCCCCACACAGTCCTTTTAAATTCTTCGCAAATTCGCGTTTCGTGATTTCATGAATCCTGATGTAAAGGTTTCAGGACTTCAACTCACAAGATCTCGAAATGGAAATCTACGAGTAGATCCAACGATCCCTATTGACTTGGATCGATAGCTCTATCTCTCCTAAGCTTGAATCTTTAAAATAACCTCCGTAACTCCCCTACTACTTTGCGAGATCTGACGACTCGCGGGACTTCGCGAATTCACCATGGAGAATTCCGACCGTCCATTTCCTTCTTGACGATTTCTGCGAAATGAACCGAGTATTCTCCCCTGAACTTGTCCACCTATGTCACAAACTTACGACGCCTTATAAACACTTCAAATGCACAAACTTTTTGTACTGCCCTTCAATAGTTTCAAAGTCTTTATCCTTCCTGAGCTTTCTCACAACTCTGAGTCTTAAATAAGACTCTTGCACGCACTCCTTGTGGCAACATTCAAACACCTACAAGTGTTGAATACCTTCGACCTTGCGCACACCCTGCAACAACAGTCCTCTGATAACCCCTCAGGTTTTAAACTCTGAATTCAAGTTTGGTCTGTGCACACCTTGCACGACTCCCATGCTTGACTTGCACTTGTGTGAGAATGAGAAAAATAGCTATTCTATCTGAGCCTTCCAGAGATAAATATCTGTACCCTTTGTCAACGCACTCCTTGCGGACAATTCAACTGCAACTCCTTGTATGAATCCTTGCTCAGATAGAGAAACAATTGAAACTCATTCCTTACTCTCTCTCTCTCAGACTTAAAAAATTTAACAAGAAATCATTCATACATAGCATAAAAGCAATTTCATGACAGAAAGAGTAAAACATTCATGAGCACAATATTCAATATACATACACGGAGAACAAACACGACGCCATGAATTTGAATCAAAACTATTTCTATTAATTCAAATCTCTGTACATGGGTGTTTTTGCACAACTCTCTGCTCTCTTCTCTATATGCTCTATGATCTTCATCCTCATCATCATAATGTTACAATACACAATGATGGTGTCTATATTCGTTTTCCCTCCAGCTCCTAAAACTGTCTAATCTGAGAATTAAATTCTATCTACCTATATTATCTTAGCATAAATGCCTCTATCTACTCTAGACGAGAGTGGGACGCTCAAGGTCTGATTAAAATCTATAAGTACGCCTCTCCTTAACTATTACATTTATGTTTGGCTCATCCCTCTTCAAATTTTTTTGAACAATTCATCATGTGCCCAAAATGCACTGGCGCTTGCCCCACACTCACTTGACGTTAGCAATGCTCCTGCATCAGGTGTGTGGGATGATCCATTCTCTTATGATATCGGGATGCTAAATCATCTAGATAGGCCTTGAATATATTCTTAATATCATGAAAAGCAAAATACATGGCCTGCTGGAATGTGGCTCCAACATTTTTAAGACCAAAAGGCATCTTACGATACGCGAAAGTACCCCAAGGACAGATAAATTCCGTTTTGTGTTGGTCTTCGGGTTTGATTTGGATTTGATTATACCCCGAAAAACTGTCCATGAAAGAAAAGGCTTCGCAACCAGCACATTCATTAATTATCTGATCGATGAATGGTGTTGGAAAATTATCTTTGGGACATGCCTTGTTCAAATCATGGAAGTCGGTACATACATGAATCGTGCCTTGTTTTTTATTGACTGGCATAGGATTTGACACCCATTGAGTCAAATGGATAGGATAGATAAAACCTTCCTTTAGCAATTTCTAAACCTCAATTTTGATGGCTGCTGTTTTTTAGGATTAACTGGATGAAGTTTCTGTCGAATAGGCTTGACATCAGGATACGTTGTGATTTCATGTTCAACTATTTTTGGATCGGTACCTGGCATTTCCTCATAAGACCAGGAAAAAATGTCGCGGAATTCTTTGAAAAGATATGTGTAGATTTGAATCTCTTTGGGGGAGTAGTCTGCTCCAACGAAGACATTCTCCATGATGCCAGGGTTTCAGGAGATGTTGATTGGTATAGTTTCAGCGATAGTTTCCATATTTCCCTCAGCATAAATTTCGTGTGTAGCTAAGAGATTAATAGGACATGGATGATCTCCCGTCATGGTCACAGTGAATTCTCCAACTTCGATTCGTCTTAACTCTGGGAGGAAATATGATATGTGATGAAGATCTTCCCAAGGTTCGTTCGGACTAGTCATTGCTTTGATTATTGCTTCATCAGAAGGCAAGACTAAGTCTAACGAATCAATGTCAGCGAGAGAACCCTGAGCCCAAATAGGCTCTAGGAGTAGATATAACTCTTCTGTGGGAGTTAGATGAGGGTTAGCTGAAGCTTGCTGGACTAGAGAGTACGCTACTTCAGCAACAAACAAGGGCATGGACATGCTTGGGTGCCCTGTCTCATCCATCGTGGTCGATGGGGAAGGAAGAATCCATGGATCCTCGAAGTAAGTCATGCGGAACGACGAAACTTGAAAAATATCAACCTTATGGTGATTAGATATAAATTTGATATCTCTTTGAGGAGGTGGGTAATCGAAGGTGCCCATCAAGGATGGGTACAAACCAACTCCTACGTTGACGACACCTGGTTGAGGATTATCAATCATCGAGACTGTGGATGCCCCCAAAGCTAGGTCAGGTCTGGAGAAAGACAATTGATCGATGGTCACTATCTGGCCCTCATGTGGAAACAACAAGACCCGAAAAACTGTAGCAACCACAACTTGCATAACATAAGTCCAACTCCGTCCTAACAAGAGGTTATAGTCGAGGGGAGCGTCGACTACCTCTACTTCAATACACACGGTCTTCCCTCCTAACTGCACGGGGAAAGAAGGAACGATGCCATGTGGTCGGAAAGAACAACCATCGAAAGCAGTGAGGAGAGTAGGTGATGGAGACAAAACGGGATGGCCAATGGCCTTCCAACATGCCAATGACATAACGCATGTCGAGGTGCCCTCGTCGAACACCGTGCGGAAGATATTCCATGTAAAAGTTTTCGTGGGGTAAGCCACTACTATCTGAAATGCGACGTGGTAAGGTAGACGAGGTTTTAAGTCGATTGTATCTAACATGATGGTACCCGTATTTCAAGTCTTAGTAGAGCCCAAAGAGGTTAACAAGGCTTTCCTCTAAGCAGGGCAACTTTGGAGGACCTCCAAAGCAAACATCGCACAAGGGGTTTGTGATAAATCTTCCACCACAGAGTAGTTCTGGGTGGCCCTTGCATTGGGGTTGTGAGAAGCTTTTTTAAATGCACCTTTCGGAATGCGTGTCATTGTTTCTTCCAACGTCTTCTCAATCTGTAGAGGAAGAGATGGGAAATCAACTTCTTTATCCTTCTCAGAAGCGCTTGGTTTACTATAATCGTGCGCTCTAGTCGATATGAAAGCATCACCCCTAACCATATATACGTTCGCGGATGAGGGATTGTTCAAAGGCGGGCAGGTTTCTTGGATGCCCCCTTCCGTGCTTGCAGAGGCTTGAGTTAGATTTTGCCCATGTTGAAAGGGATTAGTCAACACTACTTGCTGTTGCTGTGTGACAAACTTTTGGGCCTCTGCAAGTCGAGGACATAGATGGGTCGGGTGGTCCTCTGCACACAAGTTGCATGGATACCTCGCCTTCTGTTTTTCAGTGTTGTCCCCACCAACATTATCGTTGGGTTTTTTGTCCCCCTTACCCTTCTTTCGTTGTTTTTTATTCCCTTCAGGTTGCTGGGTGGCCTTTGGGTCAGTCGACTGCACTGTGTGTACTTTCGATGTTTGGGTAGGGGGAGCAGCCAAAGCTGTAGTTTGGCTGGCCGCTGTGTGTTGTATGGATAACTGCTGCAACTGCTTTTTCAATTGCTCAACGAGCTTAGTTTGTGCTGAACCGATTATACCATCGGCATGCGGTCCAGCTCTCTGTCTAGTTTTATCCAGTATTGAACGTGGCGCATCTGGAAAGATGTTGTATAATAAACTAGACTGAGAATAGATGAGATCAAACTATTGAGCCCTCATGATGGCGTCTTCTTTAGAGAAAACTCCGGATGTCGCGACGTCTTTGGATAACTGTGGGACCAAAGACTTAAGGAACCACTCAAGCATGAATGCTGGTGGGACTGGTACTTTGATTAAACTCTTCCGGCATCTCCATTCTCGGATGTGATCAGAGATATGGTCCACTGTTGTCTGCTCGAAATTAGCAAGTAGCTCTGTGCCACTGTCGTATCTCACAGGTAACTGGAAATGGTTAAGGAAATCCATCGCCAATTCTCCAAAAGAAGAGTATCTTGAGTGATCGAGCTCAATGTACCATTTCGTGGCACTCCTAATGAGAGTACGTTGAAACAATCACAACTATACAGAGTCATCTTTCAATGACTTAGATGAGTACCATAGATGGAAGGTAGTCACATGATCTCCTGGATCTTCATTAGGCTTGGATTCAAACTTTGGAATGTTCGAAGGAAACTTCGTCAGCATAGGAGGCCAACGCGGATCATGACAAATAGGGTCATTCAAGAAACTTGTCAAATCTGGCAAGTGTAAAGTCGTCAGGAATGGTAGTTTGGGTTGCTGCTGATAACCTGGGAAAAAGGGGCCTGGGGTTTGACTGGCACGAGGTTGCTAGAAAAAGTTTGGTTGCTGACCTGGATTCTAGTAGAAACCATGGCCCTGGCCAGCGTAAGGATTTTGCATATGTGGAGACATCATTGGCTGATTTCCCAAATAGGACATAGATGGATGGGCATGCATTGTATTCGAAGGACTTTGGGAAGGATTACCCCATGTCGGTCTCGTGGGGATAGGCATAGTAGTTTGTCCAGGTTTCCATTGATTGTGGAAAGAATTACCCTAGATCGGCATTCCGGAGGAGGGAATGGATCCTTGCCCTGAATTCCAAGGTCCTGTTATGTTTTCCCCCTGTGCAGGAATAATACCTTGAACATGAGTAGATTGTCCAAAAATGGGGTTGCTCCCAGTCGGGAAAGTGGATGATGAGAATGTGTTGTTACCAAACGTTCCGTTCCAAGAAAACGGTGTCGAACCTACCATCATACTATGCGAAGGTGGTCCTTAACTCCCCGCTCCAAATAAACTATTGGGTGTAGGTTGCCCGACGGATTGCTGATGCGAGCCACTGAGTGAAGGGGACGAAGGAGGGATATGACCTCCTCCGTAAGGAAAAGTGTTAAAAGGGACAGGAATGCCCCCCAAGTGACCTTGCAGAGGAGCGCTAGAGATCCCTGCCCCCAGACTCAAAGTTTGTAAAGTGGAGTAGGAAAGTGCAGGACTTGTACCCGAACTAGGCATCCCGTATGAGAACGGAGGGCCTATCACACTAGGTGTGAAGGGGGTTGTGGCCACCGCCAAAGACGGGTTTGGTCCACTGTGTGACATAGTTACGGTCGATACCATTGCGACTCGGACCGACGATGGTGGGTTAGGAGATGTAAGCTCTCCTGTGGTGACAACCGTGGTGGGAATGAAAGAATTCCTAGAAGGAGTAAAAACATTTGTTTCCATTGCTGTGTGAGACACTGTATGGCGCTCATGAACAATTGGTATAATAAAAGGTGCCAAGAAATCAGTGGTTGGGGTTTCAACTGAGCCAAGAGAGGTTGCTTCAAGGTCCAAAATGGTCGATTCCTCCAGGGGTTGTTCGGGCACAATAGGTTGTAACCCAGTCGCTTCAAAAGACCCTTGTTGGTCTAGCTTCCGCCTTAATGGTGGCGGGGGTGGCTCCAGTGTAACCGGCGGCAAGCCAAGAAGCCTCCGTGACTGGTGGAGCTCAGGATCCTCCACTGTGTGAGAAGATCCAAGACACTCTAAGGTAGTCTAAACGCTCAAAAGTAACACACACTAAGAAAAAAGTCCCTAGAAGATAAGACAAGAAAACACTAAATTAATTGGAAGAACAGTTATAACAACCAACATTAGAGAAACTTACCGGTGCAAGTGAAACTCAAACATGGAAGCACCCTCTGGGTATACTCTGCAAAGCTTGGCCCGATGTCTATCCTAGTTACCGCGGTATATTCCTGCAGTCAACTGTGTATGTCCCTAACAAAGATTGGCAACTAGGTTGCCAGCACGCGAACAGTCACTACGCAGGTACAGTCAAAAGTCGGGTAGACCACAATGAGTAGGGTATCGAGAGAAAATGGTCCGGAAGACAACTGAGGACCTCGAATGGATTCGAGACCCACGAAGCCCCATGGAAAATGCAAATGACAGAATCCCAAAACAAACCCTCTATATGTGTTCTCCACTACGATTGGTCCGACTTTGGAGGGGTTATCTCCGCTACCTTTCTGCACGTGACCTCATGTTTATCCCCTGTGTTAGAGGGGGGTCCTGGATAACTTCCATGAAACTGGACTTAGACACTCCCTATCTCAGACTCCAATGTTTGATTTTAAATGGCCTTGAAGAGTTTCCTCTCCAACCTAATCCAAGGCCCTAGTCCTGAACTAGTTTGTGAACCCTACAAACATAAAAGTCTAGTAGATTTTAAATTTAGCGTTACTTTTATGGCTTTGTCTTACGTCAAGGGGTATGAGGTTGAAACTGATGATGTGTAAAAGATGAAAGAAAAAAATGAATAAAAGTGTTGGAAACAAAACTTTTACTGAATGCAAAATTTCAACAACTTTTCAAAAGAAAGATTTTTTTAACTTTTCTAAGATTTTGGACAACAAACTCAAAGGCATTTCACTCGACTACGAGCTACTTATGATCTAAGTGAACTGCAAAAACTTATGAAATAAAAGACTTTTCCCTAGCTAATGATGCAAAAACACATTCTTCAACCAAAGAAGAATATGAAAAGAGATTTTTTTTTTTTTTAATTGCTAGTAAAGCAAGAAAGGGCAAATACCAACAAGCAAAAAACCAAGAAAAACAATTCTGGCTTAAAGTGCAGATCGCAAAGAATCAGATTAAAAAAATCACACAATAGCAATTGTAAAAACAATGACTCTCACACTTGTCTAAAAACCGTAAATTTTTATTTTTATTTTTCTGACAATGTTTTAAATGAGAAAAAGCAAGCTAAGGGTAAAAATAATCCTAAGCTACTGATTGTTCAAATAGAGATTCAAACACCTGAGAGGAATACTTCTTATCAAAGGAGAGGATGACTGCCTCACCCTTAACAAAAAGTATCCTGTACAAACACGCGACTGTTACTCAAACAACACGCGTGTGAATGCGTGCTGAACAGAGACAGAGGGAATGTACACGCGGGCTGACCTTGTACATGCCGCGTGTATATCTAAACTCTAAGAAAAAATGAAAACATACAGACCAAACCAGAAAGAGACCTCTGGTATTGATAACTAGGATCCCTTGAAGGCTTGGATACTCTTTTTAACAGAAAAACAAATAATGCAAGGAAAAAATAATAAGGCAAAAAAAATCTGAGATAGGACTGTTAGCAAACAAGACTCAGACATAATTCCAGAAAACCCCCTGAGAATATGTGATTCTGACAGGGAAGAGGAGGACTGCCTCTGAGGTTCTCTGAACTCCTACATGCTACTGCTATCTCTACAACTAGCGTTCACACGTGGGCTGTAAGAGGATAGGGCGTGTGTACACGCGTGCAGGCCTTGTGCAGGCCGCGTGTACCTCTGTGGGTCCCAGAAAATACAGTTAAGAAAAAGTTAGGGAAAGATGGTATGGAAAACCAGACTCCCTGCTAGCTCAGACTTTACAGAAACGAAAAGAAAAGACAAGCAAGAAAAACTAGTGTTTAAACTACCCAAAAACTAAATAAAATTCCAGGAACCCTAAATATTTATCTCCCCAGTACAGTTGCCAATTTTGTTGTTGGGAAAAAACACCCTATGGACTAGCAAATAGAGTTCAGACTTTGCATGCAGATATGACCGAATAGAAATGACTTTCTACCTTCATCCCTAGATTTAAATCCCCTTTTCTTAGTAAATGCATGGAAAGATCAACCTACCTCGTTACCGGCGTTTGATGTCGATCCTCCGTTGTGCTTGATTACTTGTTCACAATACTCCTTCCCAAGCTGACCTGCATTCAAGACGAGAAACAACTATGCATGCATACTACTTATGTACTAACGGGTTATAAATCAAACATAAACTAATCAAACCATAAAAAGTTAATGAATTAGGACGGGAAAATCATTCTCTTTATTACTTAAAATGAGTCAACTTACAAAAGTTGAGACCGGCCACCACTCCTTGAACTTGATCCTGGGCTCCTCTTCTTCCGTCCTTCAACTACTTTGCTTTAAATCTCCTTTGGCATTAGGAAAGGCTAAAGGGTTGGGACAATGGAATACGTAAATGGGCAGAGTTTATTTGCTATATTTTTCCTCTCTCAAATGGTACCCCTACCCCTTCTTTTATAGGCTAGAAGGAGCTAGCTATTTGGACGAACCCTCGGCCATGCATGGCCGAGAGTTTCAGTTAACTCACCCATATATTTTTGTTCCATCGACAACTTTCCTTTTTTCATGCTTTTGTCGGTCCACGCGGGCGCCGGGCTGTTTTGGGTCAGCCAGCGTATACACGCGTGCAATAGTGAGTTAGGGCGTGTGGGCCTTTACACAAGAGGATTTTCAAGGAGTTGTTCAACAGTGTTTTTGGCAAAGAAAGGATATGAGTTGGCCTGATGCTAGGTAAGCATGTGTGGTGCAATTTAGGGTTATAAAACCCCCTTAGGAATAATTACTTCTAGAGGCACCCTCTCAAGGGGTGTGATGTTGCTTCTTACATGAGCTCTCTTGTTCATATTCTCTAGACTGAAACTTATTCTTCCACTTTTCTCCTTTAGACACATGATGATTTGTTGGCAGCCAATACAATTTTTTCTATTGCCCTATAAGCTGCCTACACCTATGTATTCTAAACTTCAAATTGTCGTTGCATTTTCCAAAATAGACGATATTTTCATTTCTTGCGACATTTGCTAATTGGTCTCTATTTAGTTTTCACGACTGTAAGCGTGAAAACTCCTCCATCGTTATTTGAACTGTCTTGATCTTTTATTGGTATTTTGAGTGGAACTTACCTTTGGTTTATCATTAAGTGGCTAAAAGGATTTTAAAACTATCCCTATTTACCTATTCGTACTTTGATTGTGCAACTGGATTTTATTAAACTGATAAGGCATTGAGCATATGGATTTATATTTGAGACTTGCCTAGTCATTGAATTACATAGGGGTCATGGTTTATTTTTGTTTTTATATACATAATGTGATCCTTATGTTAAAATTTATATAGATCTTGGCTTGTCAATTTTATGAAGTCGATTGTCACAATGTTTTAAAGTTTTGATTACACACTTATATGATGGAGCATATTTAACATTTGGGTTTGATTCCACGTTGAATGACAATGGTTAGAAAATCTATGGTTAATGGCACGTTGGCATATCGCTCATCGTTTGATTTTTTTTGGTTATACGAATGATATGGTTTTGTGCTATGATTGATTGAACAGAGGATTAATCGCCGGTTTGTTGGCAGCCAATTCACATTTTTCAATTCTCATAAGCTGCCTACACCAATGTTTCACAAACATTGATTTTTCGTCGCAATTTTCAAATAAACGACGCTTTTATTCTTTGCGCCTTTTTGCATGCCTATCTTCGTTTTTTTTTTCAGAACTGTAAGCGTGAAAACTTATTCCTTCAAAGTCACATTAGAATCGTTGTTGGAACTGTTGTCATCCTTCTGATTGATATGCCCTTTGCACTTACATTACACTTATCATTACCTAGTTGGCAAATCTTTCGATCTATATTCATTACTCGTGCTTCGATTTATTATCTGGCTTGGTTTGTAATGCATTTGGATTTGCATTTATTTAACCTTTGGTTTCATAAGATACATGGGTGTTATGATTAAAAATTTTATACTTTTCTTTCTAATTTAATGCCTATGTTTATGTTTTCATAATTATCAATGTTTTGATTATATGAAAACCCATTTGTACATTGGTTAAGCTATGAATGTGAGCTGTCACAATACATCGGCGCATGGTCAACATTTCATATTTGTTTCAATTTAAGCGTTGATGGTTTAAAACTATGGCATAACACTTGTCATTTGTTTCATAAGTTAGCCAAGCAACATGATTTTCGAACCATGCTGATTGCACAACTTGATTCTATTGATTTTGTAAGTTATTGAGCATTTGGGTTTAAAATTTTTATGACTTGCCTCATCTTTTATTCTACATGGGGGTTATGATTTATTTGGTTTATATATATATATAAAGTAATCCTTATGTTAAATATTTTTATAACTTCGGCTTGTCGATTATATGAATTCCGTTTGGCACTTTGGTTGAATGATGATTGATACATGGGCGCATATACAATTTTGGTGTTAACCTATACGATAATTTTTTGAACACTATGATAGTGCTGGCGTGTATTGGCTGGTTGTACACATGACTTAATAGATAATCCATCA
>ML778501.1:531855-574108 GCA_009831015.1 Picea engelmannii | reverse complement strand
AGCTTAGAAGCAATCATACGCAGGACAGACTTGGAGCGTTTCCAGGTCAATTAGTATTTAGTTTACTGCTTTTATTAAGTAGTTTAATATAGATATAATTTTGATTGTTTAATTTCAGTTAGTTTATTTTCTTATTCATAAATCATAAAATCAAAAAAGAGTTATCTTCGCTGTCTTGGGACAACAAGAAAATTAGTTTCACAGGTTTATTCAAATCTGTAGATTGTATGTAATGTATATTTGTGAATAAACTGTAATTAACTTGATAATTAGATAGTTGATTTGAGTTATTATAAGAATAGTTAGTAGTTTGTAGATAGAATAGTTAGCATAGTTTATAGTTTAGTATATTAGTTCCTTTATTTGTTTTATTAGTTTCTAGTTTCCTCTATTTTAGTTTGATTTCTTTTATTTAGTTAGTTAGTTTGTTTTAGTTAATTTTTATTAGTTTTTAGTTTCCTTAGTTTAGATCTCTTAGCTCAGATCATCTTTTCTCTTTGGTTTTCTTAGGAGACCTTAGAGCGGCCAACGAAGCCGTTAAACTCGTCAGGGTGGTCCATTCCAAACGACTTGGGTTATTTAGACAACCCTGGACCGGTTCCACTCTCCCAGTTGACGGACGATCATTTTTGCCCGTCAACACGGTTGTACTTTGCCATTACTATTATGCATGGCGGTAAATGATTCCACCACCCTCGCACGCACACATTAATTCTTCCCCTTTGATCATTCATAGTGGTTAGACTGAATGAATCTGCTCCTGTGTGTTGGTGAATGTGAACCAAACCCTTACCATGCGCTCGCAGCATGGCTCCAGTCGTGAGGGCTGAACCGAATGGTAGCCAGGCTCTGTTGATGTTCGACAGTGCTCGCAGTGACCTCGAGGACAATGGGTGGCTCTCGTTCATACATAAATTTGATGGTTTTAACCTCTGCGTTGCCCGACAATTCGCATTAACCTTTGATGGCTGTCGAGCCAAGGTCGGCGATGTTCAATTGAAAATTGACAAGCAGTTTGTAAGTCTTTCTACGGGTTTGCCTATCACTGGACAACGATGGTCCAAGAATTGCAAGGTAGAAGAAGTCCCTTGGACTTTTCTCTTTCAGTCGCATAAGGTTAGCTCCTGTGACAAAGGTTTGCCCGTGACCATGCTTAAACAACGTTGGTATGAGTTACTGATGATTATCAAACAATTTATCACCTGTGAAGGTCGGTATGGGTTTGTTTTCTTACACCACCTTCGTTTGCTTATGGTTTTTGTGGGTTTTGAGCTCAATATGCCATACTATCTGCATAGAGGCATGTTCAAAATGTCTAAGAAATACAAAAGGAACCATGCTGATAGCAGCCTCTTTCACTATGGGCTGGTTAAAATGATTGTTGTTTGTCATCTGGGGTTACACCGAGACTGTTGGAATGATTTCCTTGCTCGCAATAATTTTGTGGATTCAAATCCTCCACAAGTTGACAAACCTGTGGTGACCGAGGACAAGTCTGTACCCCCGATACCCTACAGTATCCTTTTACCTAAACCCTTACCCGATTCACCTATCGACCTACCCCATTCTGTGATCAAGGATGTCGAGACTGTTAAGCCTGTGGGAAAGAAGCCTAAAGCGAAACCTACTGCAAACGCCAAAGGCAAAAAGAATGCCCGTCTAATCTCTCGAATGGCAAGGAACAAGCCAAAACCCCCCGTCAATCCTGACCCTATCGTGTTGAGCGAGGATTTTGATTCAGAGGTTGAACGTTTTTTGGCAAGTGGATATCCCTATTCGGAAGGTTTGTGTGCCAAACCCTCATATGACTTCGTGTCAAATCTACCACCTTGCTTGCAAAACGACCCTGATTACCCTGGCATTAAACTGCCATGTAAAGCCCCCGGTCATTCATCCAAACCCTCTCCTGAACCTGCAATGCCACCCTGTGATCAATGCGGCTCATGGTTGGAAAGATATTATCTTGATGTTCCTATGCTACAGTCCATAATTCACTATTTGGAGGACCAAGTTGCACGACTTACCAGTCAAAAGGCTGAGTTGCAAGCCACTGATAAGAAATAGAGGACGACAGGTTCTATCTTGTTTAAAAATGTGGATTCAGCTACAGCGGTCGTGAACTCAAAGTTGGCATAGTTTGAGTAGCCTCACTTGTATGTCTATCACTTGTTTATATAACGAATTCGAATTCTTTGAATAGTTTCGTTTACAACGTAGATTTACTCTGTCACATTATATGCACTATGTACATAGTTTTGTTTTGATCAATCGAATCTCATTTTCCTAGTTTAGCTTCGATTGATCGTGGTATGGGTTTGATTGGTTTGATTTAACTTAAATTGGATACTCTGCTGTTAATTGAAGTAATTTGTATCTATTTTAGATTTTGAACACAATCAAGTTTCGATTTGAATTGGTTACAATGAATACGATATGATTGGCAACAATGGTAAACTGTTATGATTTTATATCCATATGATTTTCGATCAACAGGGATACCATTTGGGTTATGTTCGATATGATTCTGTTTCGTGAATAGATACGATTCATAAAAGTAGCACCCTAGATGGGTAATTTGCATTGGTTTATTCCACCATGGTATCAGTTCGATTACAATGAATATGCTGTTTGAATTCGATTTGAGGAATGAAATTGACTGTATCCAGTTTCACGATTTGTTTCTATATTAGACTCAGTCGTGATTTGTTTTGATTATTTTCCCAGTTTGTATTATGAATTCTATTGATTCTATTATGCTCCTGTCTGCTGACTGTGCAAGGATCAATCACGAAATTCGTTGGGTCGATGCTGTTGAGTATGATTTCATTTGAACATAATCAAAACAATCTATCTATCTCTACATTTGATTGAATGATATGAATCTATTGTTATGGCTATAACGAGTCAATGATGGTTGTGATTGGATTAGATCATATCACATATGATATCACTCATTATTGATTTAATTGGATATGAAACAATCTTGTTACTATTTGACCCGATTTTATGACAAAAGAAAAACAGAGTATTCCTACCTCTTCGATTAAATCACTTCTGACTTTGTTTAATTTGAATGATAAGATCATTTGAATCATTAGTGATTCGTTTTAATGTTTATTGAAAGCAAATTGGTTTGGATTATTTTAAAGAGATTTGATTTGATTTTTATTTTGATCCTGTATGCTATTTTAGACTAGCTACAGAATCAGATGATTCTGTAGCTAAGTCTGTAAGATTAGATTTTTATTGTTTTGTTAATAAAATATCTTTCTAACTTGATATTTTTGGTCTATTGCAGATGAATTCAAAATTGCAATGGATTTGATGAGCAGTTCGGGGATATTTCAAATATTTCACTTGCATTTTAGTTTCCTAGTTTAGTTGATTTTAGGATATCTCCCAGATTATGTAAAACAGTTTGATATTATCCACAGGGAGGTTTTACCCTGTGGAGAGACTTATAAATACCTATCATTTTTGTAATAATGATCATCCTCATCCATGGGAGAACAAGGATATGGAGTTTTAATATAGACCGAGGCAGAATTTGGTGTTTTGTTACAGCTTTAGCTTCTCATTATATCAACATTTTGTTTCATGTTGTGTATATCAATTTGTAAATGGTTAATGACTACTTTAGCTATCTTAATCATGTGCAAATGATATAATTTAATCACTGTAATCCATATCTGATTTCTTCTAGTATTTAAAGAACATAACAATTGTTGATTCAGTTTGTGAACGACAAATTTCTCTTC
This sequence comes from Picea engelmannii, assembly GCA_009831015.1. NCBI lineage: Eukaryota > Viridiplantae > Streptophyta > Pinopsida > Pinales > Pinaceae > Picea > Picea engelmannii. Next base: position 570,350 of record ML778501.1, on the reverse strand, counting down.
TTCATGAGTTGAATTATAAAATATAAGTTTTTATATAACAGGTTTCCCTTATTGCAGAGATTTATAAATCATAAAATTGTTATGATTTTTTATGTCTTGTTTGTCCTGTAAACAACTTAAAGAGAAGCATAGCCTATCGTTTACGAGAAGCTTTTGGACTAACCGGTGCGAGTTTACTTCCTCCGACCAGCTTCAAAGTCATCATACACAGGACAAATTAGGAGCGTTTCCAAGTCAGTTAGTCACTTCTTTGTTTACTGTTCTTATTAGTAGTTTAGTTTAGATATAAGTTTAGTTAGATTTATATTAGATTTTTTAATTTCAGTAAATATATTAGATCGTTTAATTTTAGTAAGTTTTATTTATTTTTCATAAAATCTTAAAATCAAAAATATATCTCTAGCTGTCTTAGGGCAGGAATCAAATGAGTTTTACAGGTTTTATTCAAATCTGCTACTTGTAGATATTTTATATTTGTGAATAAGTTGTAATTTAATTAGTAATTAGACAACTAATTATTAGAGTTAGTGCAATTAGTAGATTGTATATAATAGTTAAAGTAGTTTATATTTAGTTTTAGTTCAATTTAGTAGTTTGTTAGATTAGTGTATTAGTTTGTTTTTAGTTAATTTGTTTTATTAGTTTTAATTAGTTTTAGTTAGTTTTATTTGTTTTAGTTAGATTAGTTATTTTAGATTAGTTTTCTCTTTGGTTTTCTTAGGATCTTAGAGCGGCCAATGGAGCTGTTAAACCCGTCAGGGTGGTTCATTCCAAACGGCTTGGGTTATTTAGACAACCCCGGACCGGTTCCACTCTCTCAATTGACGGACGGACAATTTCGCCCGTCAACATGATCTTGCCTCAGTCCTCATGAGATGATTCAACCATGGTATATCAGTTCTTCTCTCACACACCTTAGATGACACATGCACTTGATTGGTGGTACACTACTATTTTATTGCGCATGGTCATAATACTTTGGTTTAGATTATTCACTTCGCTTGTTGTGCTATGCTCTCATGTATTAATTTGATACTTATACATGGTGTTATAACTTCTGAGGTAGTTGTGAATGAGATAAACACTAAAGTGTGATCTAAAAACACTTCATAATATTAACAAATTTACTATTTTCCTTGTTGTACCGTGAGGGACATAATTATTCTTTAGAAGTGTCATTAGGTCTTGAGCCAAGTTGTACTACTAGAGAATAGGTTGATGTAACATGGTCCATATCCTCACCATACATAACACTTTACATCTGCACCATTCATAAAAATTTATTCCCGCTCATGTTTGATTTATCATATGTCATTCAACAAGGTCTAGTTAAGAAAGCCTAAGTCAAATAAAAAGCAAAAATGCTAGAGGTGAAGAGCATTAAAAAAATTAAAAGCCAAAAATGATAAAGTTTGAACTATGCCACCTCGCTATGAGGCCAATGCATCTAGTCTTATGCTTAATCATGTATATCTATAGAAAAATGGACTTGATAAATGAAAGAAAGAAAGTAAACAAAGAAAGAACAAGACAAGTAAATTGGTAGTAAGAAATAACGTTGAGAAAATTGTAACTCAAAGCTAAATCTCCCTCTTAAAGAATTATTTATTGAAGATTCCTAGCTTATGATAACTAGTCAGATAAGATTAAATACCTATACATCATCTTACATGAATTTGAGGGTCAATACATGTGGTTTCCCCTTCCCTTTCCATAAGTTATCCATCATATCACTTATTTTTAACTTACTGATCTAGTAAATACATCTTGTTTTAATATGTCGCATGTATAAGGGATAAGGTTGTGCCCCCATGGTAAAGCTTAGGCAAATATTAAAAATTAACTTATGTTATGTTTTTGCTAGAGAGATCACCTGGTGTGCATCATCTAATCACTTGTAAGGGGGTTATATCCACGACTATAAGTGGACATCTTGCAATGGGATCCATTTACATGCATCGGGGGTGGCATCTATGCCTTGGAATTTGTGTACCATGACTCAATATTTGTGTACTCACCTTGGGATCCATGACACTTCATTGAGATCCATGTACTTCATTGGGATACATGTCATTTCATTGGGATCCATGATAGTGTGTTGGACGACGACAAAGACTCCACATCATCATCATGTGTTACATAGACAATTGCTTAAGGGCACACTTTCTCATTTGGACAATTTCTGGAGGTTTTTGAGGTGTTTAAAGAACATGTTTTGAGTGCAAACAATGTCAAGGGAAGTTATATTTTGATAGAGTGCCCAAAATTTCACTAGATCAAGGTCATTAGATGCAGAATGATTGAGAGTTTTTCAAAATGTTGTCATAATAGAAAAGCGAGAAACAATTGACATAGTTATGGTGTTTATAAATTTTCCGTGGGAAAAATATCGCTGCATTTTGACCATTCAACATCCCACTTGATTCCACATATGTGGGTTGTTAGAGCATATTGTAGAACACACTTGTTTTTTTTTACTAGTCCACTCACATGTTGGATTTGGTTGAGGTGGTGCCGTAGGGGATAGTTGACTCTGTCGACTAGACCCTCCAGTTGACTAGAAATAGTCGGTCAACTGTGTTAGTTAGAAATGTAAGTAGGTCGAAGTATCTGCTAGATGACCTACCTAGGAAGTTAAGTAGTTACAACTGCCTGATGACTAGACATATAGGAATATAATTAGACAAGCACAAAGAGACTTTGACAAATTTGTGTGAGAGATTGTATACGTTGTACTACATTGCTATATCCTTTAAAAAATATAGATCTTTGGGTTCTCACTACTTATGTATGTCTTTGTCTATATATACATGTGTGTATCTTCTATGATGCTTATGTAAGGATCACTGGTAACTATCCCTACTTTCCTCTAGACTACAACATTGGTTTCGTTGCTGTTAGTTCTGAACCTGGGCATGGAGAAGTATATATAAATGTTAACCCTACAAGACATACGTGAATGGTGGGAGTGGAAGACTGAGAATTACATTAAAATTTAAGCTAGACGAAACAATATTTCACTTGCAGAAGCAAGAGCAAGATTATTTTCAGAAACCCACGAAAGATTTTTAGAAGCTATCCCTAAAGTGCTATTTTAGTACATCAACAAGTCGAGTAATGCATAATTTGACAACCGATGAGAAAATTGGCCTCAATCTTACAAACGGAGGATGAACGAATTTGCACGATTGGTTCGAGAGATTTGTTTAAGACTATATTTTAGAGCAAGATGTTGAAGATCGAACATCTCTTGATAGAATAAAAGAAAAATTTTACACTGAATTGCACGACGGATTCTCGTGTACTATTCTGTTCCGAAACTGTTCCATAAATTCCTCCTCGACAAGGGAGTTGGTGACAACATTCAATAACGACCTCGACTAGGTACACCGTTACCAAATAGTAACTATCAAGAGAGGGATGAAGAGTGGGAAGGATTTCTCGACGTGAAGTGCAAAGACACACGACAATCTTGGGTTTTTTTTTTGAATAAATAAACATGGCCAGTAGTACCCACTTCGATTAAGTCAGGATGACGATGGGGGGTCGGTCAAATTTGTGAGATTCCATAAGGAAAGAATACCAGGAATTCTGATTACTGAAGCATAAATGTCCTCGAGAGGAAAGCAAGCATACAAAGAAACTGTTGATATCCAAAGATTAGAGCGAGATAAAAGGAAAAAGAAAATGGAAGAAATTTTTAACCTGTGGAACAATCAGAAGTCGAATATAAATATGACCGGGGAGGGTCAGCCTGACAAAGCACGTGAGCAGTTTGAGTCTGAAATGAATCGACCAGAGATGGGAATAACAACATCCGCGGAGATCGCTGAAATAAGACAAGATGTAGAGTTGATAGAGGATAGATTGAATTACTATCAACCAGAAGATGAACATTAAAGCATGGATTACGAAACTCAAGACCAACGATATGCACTTCCCCCGTGCTGGAAACTATCCCGCGGATAAAATAATTCCTCCAGCAACAACTTCAGATCGATGATCAAAATGCAAGGTTATGGTATAGAAACGACAAGCATGGCAACCTACGAGATGCACTCATTTTTGAGCCAGAAATAAATGAAACCAACAACATGCTCATCCAAATTAAGGATCTCACCGAATCAACCCCCCTGCCAAATCTATTATCAAGAGATGAAACTAGTTACAGTTGTGAACCGACACGACCATTGGAATGACCCCTAGTCGATTATAAAGATAAAATTTCTCAAATTGAAGAAATACTTACTGTAGTCAACATAAAACAATTATTCCTTGAGTACCACCCAGTAAAACATCGACCAATAGAAAAATCGACATAAGAAAACTCAATCAAGGATTCGACAACTCAGTAAAAAATTATGGTAACTCAAACACCACAGAAAGAAAATACCTATAAAAAGACAATAAAGATGGGGTTTAAACACATACCCTTGTACGAGGGAAATGAGGACCCAAAAATACACTGGTTTGTGTGTGAGAAATTTTGGGATGCCGCAGACATCACCGATGAAGACAAACATATGGCACAATTCAGAGCCCCCCTCCGACATTGTGCCTTGACATGGTTTATGAACTATACAAAAAATCAGAATCGGAAAAATTCGGACACAAAAGATAGTTTTCTATCATTTTTCAAAGTCTAAGATGCCACACACTTGGTTGCGCAAAAGTTAAAGGAAATAAAACAACGACTAGGCAAGTTGGTACAGGAGTATGGTAAAATATTCAAAGATATTTTGAGCCAAATTCCGACAACAATCGATCAAATATTGCTAGTTCAATGGTATTTCATTGGTTTATTACAACGGATCTGCTCATCATTATGCTTGTACGAAATAAACACTTGCAAATATGCATTACAAAAGGAACAATACATCAAGACGGATGATGACGGGCCATCAACTGCTGGGTCAACTAGAAGACTTGAAGAAAAAATAGAGCATTTACATAAAACGATAAATAATATGTTCATAAGAAGAAATGAACTTTGGTGCACTTCATGCTGAGAAGAAGGAGATATGAAGGAAACATGTAGCTTCAATGATCAACTACCAACAACAACGGATGCACATAGAGTACAAGCTCATAAATATTGTAACATATGCAAGGGTTTGACTGATCATAATGTACAAGATTGTCCACATAATTTGGAAAACATTGTGGTGTCACACCTGTGAAGCTTCTAATACAAAAACATCGAAATTCTATTTTAATTCATGAAATCAAACCAGTGTCTGAACAATCTACCACACAGAAGACACCGACCAAGCTAACAATTACAACCGAATAGACGATTACTATGGTCGAGGTCGAGGTTGAGGAGGCCATGGTCAATTTGGTGGTTGAGGTCGAGGTCGAGGATGACCATACTACTACAACTGTTGGAAAGATGACCACATCATTCCAGATTTTCCAATGAAAGATATAATTGGCTTGAAATTTTGCAATATATGTGGCGTTGGTGACCACTCATTAGAAGAGTGCCCAATAGTACTTTACATAACTATGACTAAAAAAATGTAAATCTTTTACATGCGGTATTAAAAGAAGAAGTATTGAATTCAAAGAACTTAAATATCATCACAATATCTGGCGCAGGATGAGATCTTAATAGAGCCACATTACACAACCAACAAAAACAAATGGATAGCTTCTTTCCAAATCCTGATAAAGAAAAACAAATCATGAAGGAAGCGATCAAGTTCTTTAAGAAAAACAATGGAGGATAGAACGAAGATAATCTCCAAGAATTTCTACAGCTATTACAGGAAAAACAGTTAGTCAATCGATTGCTAGAATTACTAAATATATTAAAAGAATACAAAGAAGGAAAAAGGCCATCAAAGGATGTCAGAAAACTCTCATATAAGAATAAAAATTATGATTCCTTGTGTTGACCTAGAAATCAATGAAGTATCGATCAAACATGTAGTTGTCGATTTTGGATCTCAAGTCAATATCCTACTGCGAGAAACTTGGATAAGATTAGGTCGACTTTCTTTATCACCAACTCTAAACTATCTCAAACTTGCATATCAAATATTGATAGAGCCCATTGGTATACTCATAAACATGGATAATCAAATAATGGGCATTCTGACTCAAGTCGACTTTGAAGTCATTGACCTAGTCGAGGGGATGCCAACATATGCAACACTTGTCGGTCATCCATGGGGTTAGAAGATGAAAGAAAATATCTCTCTGGAAAAAGATAGAATCAAGTTAAAAGGTGTTGGGAGAAAAATAATCATTCCCTTGGATCCAAAAGAAGGAAATCCATGGACCAAATCATGGGATGAATACCAAGAGGCTCAGTTCTTGTATCACATAAACAACGAACAAAGAGATTATGTATAACTAACCACACAAGGGGAAAGTTTGAGAGAATCTCCCATGTCGATTGGACATAATTCCAAATCTGTTCTATATAACTTGAAAGAATCTGAGAAGGTGCTACTAGATCCAGGCAGTGCCAATAGTATATGAAAATAAAATCTGACAGAATCCCCTCTCATACCGGCTGACAACCAAATAAGCAATCCATTACGATATAATGAACAACATACACCTTTGACACATGTCGAAGCAGTATCGAAATCCGTTGGAGAGAAAGGAAGAACACAGAGCCTCGTAGAAACATTCACAGACCAAGCTGGAAGATGGTGGGAAAAAAAATCCCTTAGGTTACAAATGTGGACGACTATGTCGACATATTTCATCGAATATTTCGGAGAACAAAGGCTGTCCAAAGCAGTTGATATCTCCATTTTCAAGATTGGGTATGACCCAATAGAGAATTTTCAGCGATGCGAAAATGAATGGCGAAGGATAGGTTAGAGAGATGAAAGGGTATGGCCCCACATGTTTCCAAGCATGTTAGATGAGATACAAAATAAATGATATAAGATTGAAGAAGCTTGCGACCATAAAAAAAATTGGGAAGAAATTAAACAAAATTTTGTGCAAGACTTTGAATTTAATCCAGAAGAAGAAAACCTGAAAGAAGCAACACAAGAAATCATAAACTTCTTAGAAAATCCAACACCAACTACACATAAATCAAAATGGAAGATGAAGACGGATTTAGGATCGACATCAAATTGCAATCTTGGGTCGATGGAAAACAAGGAAGTCTCGAAAACACTAATACTCGACATGGAAAATATAAGTTTCCCAGGACAAAGCTTTTAGTGGAAAAAGGACCACCCAACATTGCAGAATCATGTGAAATTAGTATTCAATATAGCTACAGAACAAAAAGAAGACCAGGAACAACCCAACTTCCTAGAAATTTTCACAAAAATCGAAGAAGGGGAATGTTATCTTGATGAAGCAAAATAAACAGAAGGGATGGAGGCTGAAATTAAAACAAAATAATTCGACATATTAAATGATGATCACCCAAAAATGGTTTGAATAGGTGACTATTGGACGAACAATAAAATAGATGACATAGTCAACTTGCTAAAATAATATCAAGATTTTTTTTCCCACGACTACAAGGAATTGAAAGGGTTTGTAGAATAAATGGGAGAGATGAAGATCAAACTCATTCTAGGAGAAAAACCAATAAAAAATGACCATACAAACTAGCCCATAAATATAAGATGATCGTTCAAAAAGAGATCGAAGGAATGCTACAAGCAGGTATCACTTACCCAATTGACAAAGCAGAATGGGCAATCCCGATGGTGGTGCAACCAAAGAAACATGATTCCAAGAGGCTAAGAATCTGTTTCGATTTGAGGGGACTCCATAAATTGACCATGACATATCTGTTCCCTACACCCTTCGCTGATGAAATCATTAATGAAGTCGTTGGATACGAATGCTACTCATTACCGACAGATTCTTAGGTTATAATAAGGTGTCGATAGAAAAAAAATATCAGCCAAAGACAACATTCGTCTCAAAATTCAGATCCTTCACCTACAATGTCATGCCACTTGGACTGAAGAATGCACCAACAATATTCTCGAGAATGGTTTTCAAATCATTTCAAGAATATATATATATATATATATATATATATATAACAATGGCTTTATACGTTGACGACTGGACAATATATAACCTATTTAAGAATCATATACAATGACTTAGGCTTATGCTAGAACGGTGTAGGAAAATCAAACTATCATTAAACATTAAGAAATGTATATTCGCTACACCAATTGGAATTCTGTTAGGACATGTGGTATATAAAGATGGAGTAAAGGTCGACATGGCGAATATTAAAATTATTCTCGACTTAAAGCCACATGTGAATAAAAAACAAATCAAAATTTTCCTAGGGCACACTGGATACTATAAAAAGTTTATATGCCACTATTCATACATCACATTTCTGATGGATGAACTTCTACGAAAATAAATCGGGTTTATATGGAGCCAAGATTGCTACGAATCCTTTGAATTCCTAAAGAAGAAGCTGGTTGAAGCTCCAATACTAAAATTCCCTGATTAGTTGATAAAGTTTCATGTACATGTCGATGCTTCCAATGTCATTATCGGGTCGGTCCTAGCACAACCATACGATGAAAGATTCGGTCATCCAAACACATATGCAAGTCAGAAATTGAACAAATCAGAAAGAAACTATTCTACCACAAAAAGGGAAGCCTTATCAATGATATTCACTCTACAAAAGTTTCGTCATTACTTACTTGCCAATCCGTTCACATTTTTTATAGACCATCAAGCATTGAAATATCTGGTTAATAAACTGGTCCACCAATGCAAGATTTTTTGTTGGTTACTCTTATTTCAGGAGTTTGAGTTTGACGTATTCACACGACTTGGAAAATAGAATGTCCAACCCGACCACCTATCATGACTTGAAACAAGAGAAGATCCGACAGACATTGATGACAACCTCCAAGATGGACACTTATTCTGAGTTGAAGCTTCTCTTAAGGATTTAGAAGATATATAAAATTTATTAGAAGAAGGAAAGGCTCCAGAAGATGTATTGACAAACAAATAGAAAGTATGATCTTTAAAAGTTGCACCGTTTACAATCATAAATGGGTATTTATACAAAATGGGAACCGATGATTTCCTAAGGATATGCGTTCCTAAACATGAAAGGGAAAATGTCATTAATGAGGCTCACACACAACCAACTGGGGGTCACTTCTAGGTCGACACAAAAACCAGAAAGATACTGCAAGCAAGCCCGTAGTGGACGACTCTACATAAATACTGTCGGGATCAAGTAAGAAAATGTGATAGTTGTCAAAGGCTTGGGTGACCTATGTGGAAAAACGAAATTCCCCTCAGTTCAATAAATCCTAATTGATCATTTGAAATACGGGCCTTCGATTTTTTTGGGCCCTTTCCAAAGAGGGAAAGAAGAACTAGTGCTAAGTATATCATCATTGTTGTAGAATATGTGACTAAGTGGGCATAAGCTGAGCTAATCAAATCATGTACCAAAGAGGTTGTAACAAAGTTTATCTATGAGAATATAATTACAAGGTTCGACTGTCCTCTTACACTAATTAGCGACCAAGACACACATTTTGTGAATGAAACAATTAAAGTCCTACTAGAGAAATTTTTTATCGACCACAAACAAATGACAACTTATCATCCACAAGAAAACAGGGTGGTCGAATCATTTAAAAAATGTTACATAAAGGACTTACAAAGATTTGCGGCATCAACAAAGATGACTGGGACGAAAATATTCCTGCAGTGTTATGGGATTGTAGATCAACATATAAATGATTGATAGGTCAGACTCCATTCAATCTCATCTATGGGAAAGAAGTTGTTATCCCCTTGCACTTCTGGACCAACTTTGACAGGATTGCAGCTGTAGAAAAATTTGACAATAGTAAAAGTATGAACGAAAGAGTGTACCAATTGAACAAGCTGGAGGAAGGAATAATAATCACAATGAATCATCAAGATCTCTAGAAGCAACAACAGAAAGTGTGACATGACCGACATATAAGACAAAAAATATAAAAAAATGGAGATTTAGTTTTGATGTATGACAGTCATATAAAAGGTAAACCAAGAAAACTAGAGACAACATGACTTGGGCCATATGTTGCCAAAGATATTCGACCAACTGGAGCAGTCCAACTCAGAACATTGTTGGGGCACCCATTCAAAAAATTAATTAATGGTGCCCTTCTAAAAAGGTATCACCCGTGAAGGGAAAGAACCCTGTTGGAAAAATCTAGTAGGGAAATGCCAACCGATAGGTAAATCCAACATTTTTATCGCAGTCAGAAAATTATTGAATAATCATGTACTTATGAAAATAAACCCTACTTAGTTTTATAAACAAAATTCAGTTATCAATTTAGGTAGAGAAAATTGTCAAATAAAATTTAATTATTAAAGACCCATCAAAGCATCAAAGATAAATCAATAAAGAATGACGATGGAAAGAGGAAGAAGTCACTGGTCGAGCCAAAGACAAAGAAGACGAAGAAATGATCGACATACCACTCCATCACCTGACCTAAGGAAAATACTGATTAAAATACAATCAAGTTATTGGGACAGATCGACATCAAGAAAGCGAGGATCAAGCAAGCACAATAACCATCAATATCATCCAGATAGAATAAGGTATAGCAATCTGGATGAGCACATAAGTCACTAGAAACATCGACTAATTTTCACTAACAAAAAAAAACCTAACGAGTTAAGAAAAATAGTTGGATGACCCATATATAGACCATGCATAGAGGGGATCTCTTCGGTTGAGCTCAGGAAAATACCGACCAAGGAATCATCAATGAGCATACATAAGGTGCATTCAATTTGTGTCAGGGAAGGACGTACGAGAATAACAAACACATTAATGACTAACACCGAAGATCATTCCACAACAACCTCCAGATCTTCTTGACACATACAGACAATTATTTGGGATCCACCATGATTAATTCCTAACGGGGATCACACGAGTTCCATTTCAGCACTGACATAGACTTCCACTCACACAAAGTTCTCTAACTCTCAACAATAATAACTACAACTCACACACTCACAAATCATCCAACTGGGACAAACAATATCTATTTGCAAGATAACAAGGATTTGTAAGTGTAAAACAAAGCAGTTGCGATCACACCTAGATCGTCTCGATCATAAAGGAAAATGAATAACATCAACCCTGCACTTATATATCTTGGGAAATTGAGGCGCCTACGAAATATCCCTCCATCACCCAGATTACCTTCCACATCACAACTCTATATAATAGAGCTCAAGAATGGGGAATCCCACTTTGCAAAGAGTTAATTTATAAAACATAGACCATGGGGTCAGAGAACTTAGCTGATGACGACCCCCCAAAACCAGACCTTCAGAAATCATAAGTGGATCAACCATCTTGGTCATAGACGCCAGATGAAGAAATTCACCACCTCATAAAGGCATGAATGCTCCTATGCGGTTTCAATCGTTCAACTCTTAGAGGAAATAGAGCATTCGATAATCATCCCAACAAATGGTGAAGGAAGCCACAATCCAGTTTAGGTTACTTGAACAAAGCATGGAAAGAAAATGTTAAAAGATCATTTCAAGTAACACTTTTGTGTGAGAAGAAATGATTGTGGACTCAAAACATCTTAGACCCAACAAGCATAGAAATATCTTAGAATGGCCCGCGTACAAGAATACATGCATACAACATCTTAGACCCAACAAGCATAGAAATATGACCAACACATTAGTTCCACATAAAAGAAGACGTAGTCTAATCCACCAGTGGAAAAATTCCAAGCGAAGCAGATCGGTCGGATGCAACACCTTAAGTCGGTCATGCACATGGAAATTTTGTCTCCTTCTACTTCAACTTTTCTTCTTCTTTCCATATTCTACTTCTCAAAATTGTAATCAAGTTTTGTAAAAGTTTATTTTTGATACTCCCCTCTTTCTCGGGACAAGAAAGGAATTGAAGTGGGGGGAGATGGTGTAGGGGCTAGTCGACTAGAAATAGTCATTCGACTGTGGTATTCATAAATGTAAGTCGGTTGGAGTATCTGCTAGCCGACTGACCCAGGCATTTAAGTAGTTACAACTTCCTAGTAACTAGAAACATAGGAATATAAATAGACAAGCACAAAGTGACTTTGACAACTCCATGTGAGAGATTGTGTACATTGTACTACATTGCTATATCCTTTAATAAATACAGATCTTTGGGCTCTCACTACTTATGTATTTCTTTGTCTATATATATGTGCGTGTGTGTGTGTTTCTTCTATTCTTCTTATGTAAGGACTACTGGTAGCTCTCCCTACTTTCCCCTAGACTACAACAGGTGGTTATTTCATGATATATTATTTTATTTACTCAAGATGGTTTTAGACCATGGTATTGAGGTAGCCTCTTGTATTTTCCCATGGTTTTTCTAGAGAACCTTGCATTRGCTCATGGAATTCATCCATTGTTTAGTGACACACCTTATATATATAAGGAGGGTTCCTMTTCATTTGTATTTTTTGGAGAGTAATARGAATAAGCTAGTCTTTCTTTGCCACAAAGMATTAAGTAATATTGTCTATTCTTTTGTGCTTGTTCAAGGGTCTATTGGAAGATATTTKTTATTTTTAGGTATGTTGAAGGAATKAACTCTTGCAAGGTCATAGAAGGGCACACTTCTGTGGGGTGAAAATATTGATGTATTAATTYYGTTGTAGTACTTGCCCAACTATTTAATTTGTCAATCCGAGGTTTGTAGGCTTACGAAGCACACACACTATATATGCAGGAMTGAAGTAGAAGTAATCTAATCTAAATTGCTGAAATAAAATTAATCTAGGAAAGCATTGAAAGACTAACTAGGAAAGCARGAAATTAATCTAGGAAAACAATACAACATGTGAAGAGTTGAATGACAAAAGACATATGTGAGCTCACACAGTAAATCAATATCAAATTATATTACAAGAATCAAATGACAAAGCATGAAAGAATAACAATGAAAGAATCAAAGCTAATAATCCCCTTCTCCTAATTACAAAACTAAATTATGAATTACGTGCCTCCCAAATGAAGAGAGAACACTCTCTTTTATACATGAGAGTCTTGAAGATAAGATAAGAGTCTCATAATTACAGATCCACTATTCTCTCAACCACTTTCCTATTATTACAAGATATGATCCCTTCAAATCCTCCACACATCTCTCACAAATCTTGGATAAGATATTCCATCAAAATCTCCATGATCTTCTCCTTTGAATATGCTTGAATGATTGTCCCAAATATTCTTCAAATCTTCAAAGCTTGAAGATGGAATTCGAATTTGAGGCTAGGTGGTAATATTTGACTCTGTTGAAATCTTCAAATATACCTGTACACATCATAAAACTCATCCAACCTTGAGATATAATGAAAATATATTAATTTTCTAATATCTAATCACAAATTCGCTTATAATACTAAAATGGATAAAGTGGAAAATAATAATGTTAAACCCAAATGTATTTATGAAAATGGTATGATGGAAGGTTAATGGGATGATGAAATGTAAGGAATAGTGAAGGGAAAGGTGGATAAAAATGTGACATTTCTGAGTCTTAACAACTTCCAGATTGAGAAGGAAACTAATGTATAATTATACTTGCATTGCTCATTGTGATCATTTAGCTTAGATTTCTTTTGCATTGAGTGTGGACATCCTAGGGTTATAACCTCTTGCACTAGACTAGGTTTAGAGTTCACCTTGTGATACTCAGGTTGAATTCTCATAGGACCAGCCTCCCCAACCATACTTGATGGATTTCAAATATCTCATTTGATGCTCATAGCGCAAACCTTCTTGGTGCATGTGACTTCAATACACATGTTGATGATTGTAGGGCAATCCTAGATGGTGCATATAATTTCAAAACATAAGGTAAATGAACAACACTTAAGCTAGGCAAGTGACCCCATAGCCCAAGCAAGGTAGGCATTGATCTACTCTTTGGCTTCCTCAACCAAAATTTTATTTTTTTTCCTCCTTTTCATTTTTATTTGTTTTCAATCTAGGGTTTTTACTTTTTCTACCTTTATATATAGATTGTATTTTCAATTCCTTTGAGCTTAAATGACCAGATCTAGTAGTAGGCTTGAGTATTTCATTTGCAAATCATTTCATTTTTTTTTCTTAATTATAAATAGATTTGCATTTTTTCTTAGTGTGGTTGATATAATATCCTAAGAAGATAAATTTGTTGGATCTAATGTGCTTATTTCATACATTTTGCACAGATCTAACATTGTTACACTTAAATGGGAAAAATTGATGCCTTAACTATCAAAATATCTCATGATTTTAAGCTCATTCGTAACCTCTCTTTTGTTGGTTTAAATTTATGAGTTAGAGGTTTGGTTCATTATATTTGAAAATTTATTTCTAATAGTCTTCTATTTTAGAACCAACTAGTTTAGAGCAAGTAGATTTTACTTAAGATCACACTTTAATTTCTTTCTCTTTCACCTGAATGATAAATGGTTTAAGGTGGAACTTATTTGAATGCTTTAACCACATAATCATTATCTATCTTGGTAAATTCACATTTGTGTCAAACATTTCACTATCACAAAATAATTCCATGATTTTCACTTAAAAAAATGAGAACATGACAATGCGTTAATGGTATCCACACTAAGAGGCTTCATTGGCTCTATTCATATGCTCAATAATTCTTTCATGGTAGAACATTCTTAATGGCATGGATGCATACATGTCTCCTTAAATGATGTCTCTAAAAAATTGATTTATGACACTCTCTAGTACATTTGATGAATGATCCATGCTATGTGGCTTAACATTGGTATAATTTGAGCATATGATGGAAAACTCCTAACAACAATAGATTCTGGAATTTATCTCATAGTTGGCTAGATACTCATTAATTTTTCTGTATTTTACTTGGCACAACTAAATCAGAGTTTCGTTCTATAACGAACAATGAATAATGGAATCTTCATTTCTTGTTTCATGATCAAATTAATTTGTTTAATTTTGAGATTCATTTACAAATCTGCAAATTTGGAAATGATTTCTAAGTCATATAACTCACAAAGGACATGATGATCAATTTTGCAATGACATTGTGCCATTTGAACTCCCAACAAAGTTGCTACAAACCCAAACCAAAGGCAACAAGAATGAAATATGAAGAAACAAGGGAGATGATTCCCTCTCTTATACAAATGAGCATTCTATTGCAAAGTTGAAGCATTCAAAACCAAAACAAGGAGTAGCCACAACCCTAAGAGAAACAACAAAATATGTTTGTTCCTCCCTATTATCTCACACTTCTCATTGAGCTATAATTTCACGTACCTAATTACAATTCTAACAAGTGAGTGAAGGAGTGTAGTAGTGAAATGTCGTTGCTTCACAATTAGTTGTCATTACGTCCTTGAATTGCCTACTAAGTAGCTAGATATTAAATGGTTTGGATTATTGGGGATATATTTGTTTATAATTACTTTGAGCATGGTCATAGAGTCTTCGACCACTTTCACCACAAAAAATTCCTACTAAGTAGTTAGATATTAAATGGTTTGGACTATTGGGGATAGATTTATTTATAATTGCTTTAAGCATGATCATAGAATTTCACGCCACTGGGACCACACAGTTTCTTTGGGATTTAAGGAGCAAGTGACCTTTGTTTAGGGATAATGCCTCAGCTTCATGTTCGTGGTAATATCACCCCCACAAACATATTTTACTTCTTGGTTTCTCTCATAGTCGATGATGACTCCCTCTGCTCATGACCCTCTTGAATTATAATTATAATAATTATAATAGTAATTGTAATAATAATGATTTTTTATAATAATAATAATAATAATAATAATAATAATAATAATAATAATAATAATAATAATAATAATGATAGTTTTTTCATGATGTGGAGGCTATGCTTTTTTATTTTAGCACCATAGACGTTGAATGATGCTAACATGACGCAGTGAAAACATGGATTGTTGCAATGTTGACATGGTGGTGATGCTGAGATGATGCAATATGATGTGTGCTTTATCTAGATGTCAAAATAGTGGATGAAAGGTCGATGAAAAAATAAAAAAAAACAAACACAAAAACAATATTTGCATCGATCTCGTTGTTCATTTCAAATATAAGCTAGAAAAGGGGGGGTCCGCTCATTTTATTTTCACATGAGGGTATGGGGTAGATATTCTTGGAGTTGAAAGGGAATTGTGGGGGAACTTAACATGAGAAAACAATGGATATTTGTGGGCATCACCGGATTTCTTGGTTTCACATGTATTTTTTTTTTATTTGCCCCCAATTTTCTTTTTAAATTTGCATATTTAAAACTAAAGGTGATGTGGGTTTTGAAATGATTGAATTTAGGCTTTCAGTTTTAGAAATGAATTTTGAATATGGGTTTTGGGTTTTCCTTTCTCTTCCCCAATTCTCTTCATCTTCCTCTCTTCCTCTCCCTCTCCTTCCTCTCCTCCCTCTTCCACTTCCACTCCTCTTTTTCTTCCCCAGTTGAAGATGAGTTTTGTTTTTTCCTTCCTCTTATCCCAATTCTCTTCATATTACTCTCTTCCTCTCCTTCCACCCCCTCTCCCTCTTCCACTTCCTTCTCCTCTCATCTCCTCCCTCTTCCTCTCCTTTTCTCCCTCTTTTCCTTCCTCTCCCTCTCTGCCTCTTCCTGTCCTTTTATCCCTCTCTCCCTCTCCTTCCACTCCTCCTCCTTCCTTTTCCCCTCTTCCCCTTATATTTTTATCCTCCACTCCTCTCCCTCTTCCTCCCCCCCCTTATCTTATTTTCTTCTCCCTTTCCTTCCTCCCCTCTTTCTTTTCCTCTTTTTTCTTTTTTCTTATCCCTCATCCCCCTTTTCTTTTTCTCTTTCTATCCCACTATAGCTTGTAATTTCTCTGATTTCTATTGGAAAATTTCCTACCACTATAGTCAAATCAATTTTAAAAAGGATTTCTTGATGATTCTCTCATTGAGTAAAATTAACATGTCAATGATGAAATAATTGCATGCTTGTATCATTGTGTTTAGATACATTTTCTACCCTTATTAGCCTTGCCCTTCCACCCTTATTAATGCATGTTCATCTCTTATTCTTTTAGAAAAATCCCAATTAACAAATAAAGGACTTGAGTTATGTGCATAAGTGTAAAATTATTTTAATTATAGTTAATTCACACATATGGCCTTATGTTGAAATACTATGGTTGAGATGAGTATCATGATGCAACGCTGACACATGATTTTTCCTTTGCTTGGTTCATTTTGCATACACATGACGAGACAACTTGGGGTTTTTTAGATAAGTAGAAGACAAGAGGACCCAAAATTGTGCTCCTCTCAATAATTTGGGGTTTTTCATTTTTTTTCACTCATTTGGCTTACACACGATTAGCTAACATAGGGGAGGAAATTAAGAAAAAAATAGTAAAAAGACAAGTAGATGGTCGCAAAAGGAGATATTTTGCTTACAATATTACTTTTTGTAGGTAATTTAATTTGAGCACATACCATCAATCCAAATTTCTCACAAGCCAAGCAAGAAGAATGATCTAAAGCCTCTGAGGAAGTTGGGGTTTACAAGTTAAGTGTAACAATGAGAGGAGGCAATGTCATTAATCTGTACAATAAGTGTGACATATACATGCATATTAACATATTCTATTTGGAAACGTTTTTTGTGCTTTAATCTTATAAGGATTCTCGATGACCATTAGAATCCACATTTACCATTTTATATAAAGTTATGGAATATATGGCAAAGACAAATGGATCGTATCTAAGCTTGAGAGAGAGTTGTATGAGGGAGTGTATCCTTAGTTCCTTGTCACCCTTTATTTTTTCATCCTTGAGATTTAAAGGAAGTGATAAATTGATGTAGTACCTAAACTTAAGGGTCGCATCGATAAATGGACGCATCACCTAAAGTGTTCATCCCGATATTGTTTTATTTTCCTGGGCCCCTAGGTCCAACTTCACATGATAGGATCGAATTTTCTCGCAACCCTAATTTATGCACCATTTCCATATTACACAACCTTCTTTATAACTACAAATATCAATATGAATTACGTTCTATCTAGAGATAATGAATTCAATGAATTCACCATAAAACATGCGAAGAGCTAGTTTGTAATTTTTGTAAACTAACATTTAAAATACTTAAATATATTCGAGCCTCTACCCCTTATCATGAGATAAATGGAAATGACATTTTTCATGCCTTAAATATGTTGAATTTCAAAACTATTGCATTCATAGTTACCCAAGTTATTATAGACTTCGACCATAGTACATGATATTCGATTAATTGCATTACGTTTATATAAATTGAACGTGTACTCAAAATTCTATAGGATTACAAAAAATCACTATAATCAACCCAAAATTATGAATGGAGAGTTGTCGTAGTGTAGCTTTAGAGGAAGCAAAGGTTAAATTTTGAACAAGTTTCCTCCATATAAGACAAGTTAGGATTCTGGGTATAACAAACCACCTATTGTATAACGAAAATTTCACTAGTTTCTAGACTTGAGTACCAACACTTTTGCTAGTATTTTGTTTCAACTTTGATAGTAACTAAATCCTATGGATTGGTGTAAGTAGGAATGTATTGAATGAGATTTGAGGTTTCCTTGACCTAATATTCAAAATTTGATTGAAGAGCATTCCAAAACTCTCTCCTTACCATATATATGACATTTTAACGAACTTTTACTTCATTGTTGTGTACACATTTGAAATTACCACTTTGGCATGTTTATTAAATAAGAGGTTAAGGCAGGTCCTTTTATAAAAAAAAACTAATTGAGAATGCTAATAATTTGTTTTTCAATAATTTCTGGATAACTATCAATGCTACAAAACTAATGTTTTCAACCACAAAACCAATGTTTCTAGCCAATCATTGCAATTCCGTCTAACATTAAATAATACCCTTCCAATTGTTAGTATCAAGTGTCCTATTATGATCCTTAACCCCTAAACTTGAATAAAAAACAAGATAGTCAGAAATGCTCAAAAATTTATTCAATATCAAAACTCTTAAGGTAGGGAAACACTTTACAATGATCCTTTTATGGAAGGAATCCACTCTTGTTCACTTGCCTCTCAAGGTAGGGTGACCTATCAATGAGATAAGATCCAAATACAATATTATTCCATACATTCTTCATAAGGAGGAATCCTTCTTTATTTATAGTAACAAGACAACCCTAATCACAACAACCTCTTAACTACCTAATGGACCTTCTTTAATGAGACCACACACTACTACATTCAGGGTTGAAATTTGATGTTAATTCAACATTTAAAAACTAATTAAACATCAAATAAGTAATTTTGAATTATTGATAGTATATGTGTCGAATACGTGATGTTACACCAATAGATGATAGAAAAAATATTTTTGATAAGACACCATTTTATGACATTAAATCGATAAATAATCGACGTCAAACCGGCGTTTATGAACCTATAAAAACCATTATGATTAACAAATTAAAATATTATAACATATCTTAAGTGACATGATGTTGATGTCAATGTAAGTGAACTGACATTTGTGTTATGGTTATGTTGTGTAACCAACATTAAAACAACATTAGTGCTATGGTTTTGATGTTCAATGAATGTTAAATATGTTGAATAATAGATGTTTAGACTTTTAAAAACATTGAATACACGATGGATAACCGATGTTATGATTTTTTTAAACAAAAAAAAATTAGATGGGATACTTGAGATAAATTTATGCTCTACACATACTCTATTGAAGAAAGTTTCCAGAGAACAAATCTATCATGGCACAATCAACACCTTCGAGTCACAACTGACAAATTCACTAAAAGTGGCACATGGAGGGAGCATAAATACAACCAAATCTATAGAATCACTCATAAAGGTAGTGTTTGAGGATAATGTAGTCTTATGTGTTCTTGAGAACCTCCATTAGATGTCATATGAAAAAATTCCCTTAACTCTATTTGTAGTAACCTGCAAATCAATTGAACTAACCAGATAATGAAGAAACTAAATGAATGCACTAATAGTGTATCTAGAACACCCCATTGTTGGTCATGGATAAGCTACATGAGTCATACTTGATGGGTATGTTGATTATGATGAGACATGATGAGTATAAGTATTATGAGACACGATGGCTATGTCGAGTAACTTGTCACGATGAGTATATGTGTGGTACTTATGATGGGGATTATATGGGCTATATTAAATTTTCCATAAGCTATTTAACTAATACAATTTCAATCCCTCTATGTTGGAAAATAATCAACTTTAATATTTTCAGTACCCAACTTCAAATAATTTTGAGCATGCAATTTTCTAGTTTATTTTCATAGTCAACTTAAGGCTTTGAATAAATAACTTGATATAACATCCTTGAATTTTAGTCTATTGTTGGTGACCTTTTAGTCCTATCCTAACCCTTCCATAGAAAACACCACTTATTTGGATTCATTAACAATTTACCCCTCTATATCTCGCAAATTATTTCTCAAAGCCTCATCAAGACTAAGCTTGCAAAGATCCTTCAACATTTCATCAACACTCAGATCTATAAATTTTAGGTCAACACTTTACGTATTTAAGGATTGATAGTAATTTTTGTGAACCCAAAACACCTTATAACATCAAAATCCTTTCTTATTTGAAATCCTTGTAATGGAAACCAAAACTAAGTTTAAAGGTTAGCTTATGGTTGTGGAAATATTCCTCTAACTTCCACTCAAATTTTGGAATGTTGATAACTTTCTATCAATTTAGATAGGTCTTGACATAGAATTAGAAAAAAATATATAAATCAAGGAACACAAATTCTTACCTATGAGCTTGAAAGGGTATACCACATCTTAATGTATTATGCATCCAATAACTCAAACATAACTTATTAGGCATCCAATAAAACTCATAACTTTTTTAAATTTGAAGACTAAGAATCCCAACAAGGAAAAGAGTAAGAATAAACTCCACATACTTTTCATCATGGACAAGAGCACCCCATTGTTGGTCATGATAAGCTACATGAGCCAGACCTGCAAAATCCAAGGAAAAAAAGATTGAGAAACAAATAGAAACACAAATAAAATTGTTTATATTTCCTTCAAGTTTGCACTACAATCTATATTGATATCTATTTTTACTTTTGTGCAAACTAAAGGTGTCATACAATCTAAGGTTGAAATATTAAAAGAAACAAAGACAATAGACATAAGAGAATATTTCCAAAACACCCATTGGAGGCTTCTTGTATTGTTCTATCTGTAATACCCCTAGAATGAACCCCATTGTAATTATAAATGTAATTGTACATATAGGCTTATGACCCAGGATAATTTGGAGCCAGAGTGCCTTTGTATGTATGCATTTTGAGGCCAGAGTGCCTGCATGGTTATTGGGTTGGTGAGCCAGAATCTGAAAGGCTAACGAGCCTATTTTTGTAAAATGCAATCACACTTGGTTTTAATGAAAACACATCACAGTTGCAGACCAACCATGTAAAAGAGTATGGGGGGGATAAAATCCACCAGAATGGGAAAGGGGGGCTAAGAGTCTAGGGAAAAGGGGCTAATATAGGGGGCTTAAGACCAACGAAATATTTTGTTAATATTCCCAAAAATGTATAAAGTATAAAATATGGATATTTAAGTATATCCTAAGTCCTTATGTTGAGGAACGTATCACCTTGTGATAGAATCCATGTGGACGCAAGATAGTTGCCAACATGACAAGTGTCAAGTTGGGAACATGCAAATATAATTGGGGGGAATTTAGTTCATTTGACCATCATCCCATTATCATTTGCACCTCACTACCTCCATACTACTGTCATATGTATCTTCATGTTGCTAGTACCTGTACCAAGACTGTGGTTAGATTTGGAGCTGGACTGAAGAAGTGGGTTGTCAAGCCCATAGGACATTGAAGAAACAAGTTGTTAAGCCCATGAGCATTCTCTCCAGGTGAGAGAACTCACTACTACATATTGAAAAAATTTCGACGAACTATTTCCGATGGTAGAGACAAAATTGGTCATACTGTCGAAAAATACAAGATAAATATTTAAATATTTAATTTTTTTTTTCAATCCACCCGCATTCGTCAGAATTGACACATAAAATTCTCTATTTGTCTCAATACTGACACTATCTCTATCTTCGTCTCAATACCGATGATACCTCTATATTCGTCTCAATATAGATGACATCTCTAGATTCGTCTCACTACTGACGATAGTAGGGCTATCCATTACTCTCTTCAAATGGTCAACTACTATTTGACTAAGTCAACATTGACTTGGTCAACTTTCATTGGAATTCCGACGGACAAAAATAAAAAAATATGTTGCATTTGAGAGATGTTGCGACATTTTTTCTATAATGATGACGGTTCAAAAAGGGTATAAGGTGTTCTTGTCAAGAAAAAAACAAATTTATTTTCATATGTCAACTGCATTAGAAAAATATAATAGATATTCTATTACACCACTCAATTTTATAAGATAATCATCACTTTATTTTTGTGGGGAAGAATGTCAAAAAAATTAGAGGTGGAAAAAAAATTAAAGAGGGTGAAAAGGGTGACGGTAAATGTTATTTCCCTTGCAATAGATGCTATATTGCACGCCCCATACAAAATTTAATAGGAACAACTAAAAGACATTGTATGAGATATGGGCACATTGATGGGGGATCAAATGGATATTGTCCCATGGTAATTAGCTATATATTCATTATCTGTCTTTATATTGATTGTATTTATATATTTTATATTGTTTTAATATTTGTTATACACACTAATTTTGCATGATTGTTTGTAATTATAAAGTTATAATTCCCCCTAACTTTATGCAGAATGCACCAAGTAGTAGTAGAAATGATGTTGTACAAGTTGAGGAACATGAAACGAATAATGGAGATCAAGTTAATGATCCTATGGAAGAAGATGAAAATAATAACATAGTTCAAGATGATGGGACAAATCAAATGATCCAAGACTTGTTCGCTTAGTCGGATGAGGATGGGGACACTGATGGTATTTATGATGAACCTCTAATAAAAAAGGTAAATACATGACTTTATAAAGGCTCAAGAGCAAATCTTCTCTCCGCTACATTGCTGCTGATGAACTTAAAGGTTATGAATCATTTTTCGCACACTTGTATGACACAGATCCTAAGATATGTAATATGTTTCATCACATATACATAAAGGTTGATTTTTTTTTTCTCTTTTTTTAGTGTTAATTAATGTGTAAAATAAGAATTCAATATTAATGATTACTATTCTTTATATTAACTAGTTATTTTTTATGTTGTAGATTGTTAGGTGAATTTCTGTTACCATCGTAAAATATTTTACCTTGCACATATCGATTTTTACATTCCATTATGAAAGACATTGGAATGGAGTATCAAACTATGGATGCATGTCCTAATGATAATATTATATATTATGGAAAACATGCGTCGAAAATAGAATGTACACAATTTCATATCAGTGGATATCAAACCGACCAAGTAACACAAAGGGTGTCTCGAAAGGTTCTTCATCATATTCCCATAATTTCACATTTGCAACGATTGTTCAGGTGCAAAATCATAACACAGTTTATGGATTACCACGCACAAAACAAAAGTGGAGATGGTGTTCTTCGAATGCCTGCATATGGTTATGCATTTAGGGAAATTGAGTAAAAATGGGCAGAATTTAAAGATGAACCTTGTAATGTTAGGCTTTCATTGGGAGCTGACGATGTTAATCCATTTGAAGAGCTTAGGTCTATCTAC
Source organism: Picea engelmannii (assembly GCA_009831015.1). Classification (NCBI taxonomy): domain Eukaryota; kingdom Viridiplantae; phylum Streptophyta; class Pinopsida; order Pinales; family Pinaceae; genus Picea; species Picea engelmannii. Next base: position 546,553 of record ML778501.1, on the reverse strand, counting down.
TCAGTGTGGCCTATTTTTGTTATCAACAATAAAATTCCTCCTTGGATGTCAATAAAGAGGGAGCACATAACGTTGACAATGATTGTTTCGAGTATTTGTTTACATTAATTTTTCGAATGTAAAATTTTCATTTTTTTCATATTTTGCATAATTTGTTTTATTTATTTATTTACTTATGTAATATACATATGATGGTATTTATTAATTATGTATAATTTCAAACAATTAGGCAAGTACCAAGTTAAAGATATGAATTTATATATCGAGCCTCTTATCAACGAGCTACTAAAGTTATGGGTTGACATCACTATGTATGACATCTGTAAACTAATCAGAGAGAAGAAATTTCAATTCCGTGGAATAATTGTATGGAAAATTCATGATGCCCTAGGACTAACACATGTTTTTGGTATGTAACATTATGTTTCACTTTAATACTATATAATTATTTAAAGATAACATGCATGTTTTTTAAATAATCCCATCACATAATTGACATTAATCCATTTGTTGCAGGTATTCAAACGAAGTGTAAGTTTTCATGTCCAATTTGTGGTCCTAAGATGAAGTATCGTCATTCAAAAATTTTAGGAAAGATGGTGTTTGATGAGTATATGCACTTCCTCCCTAAGAACCATAGGTATCGTACTACTGAAAAAAATATTTTCAATTGGAAAGAAGAGACTGGATTAAAACCACGAAGAATGACACCTCACCGATGGAGGTTGGAATATAATAGAAATCGTCAAGGTACACAATTTCTTTATTTATCGTATATATAATGTTTTGAATTTTTGTTTTAATTATTGAATTTATTTTAGCTTATTTGATAATTATTGTTGTGATTTCTTTTATGCTTCATCAAGGCCACCATCATGAAGGTATTAATAATTGGCTTCCATGAGGAATGAAATGTTATCCCACTCAATTCATGAGGTTTCCCTACTATGAGGAGCTAAAAGTATCTCATTTGTTTGATACAATGTATATCGGGAAGAATGTGACATAAACGTTATGGTGAATCATAGATGGTAGGAGGGATAAAGAAAACATTGTCAAAATTTGTATTGACATTCAGGAAGCCAATCATGCATTGCAAATTGTGATCCGATCAAATAGCGATGGATACCGAAATAACCTTCCATGGTTATTAACAGAGCAACAAAGCAATTCTGTAAAAGAGGTCATTCAAAGAATTAAATTTCCCACAAGCTTTTCTTCAAACATAAATAATATCTTAATGAAGAAAGGTGAATTTGGTGGGGTAAAAACACATGATTGGCATACCTTCATTAAGGTGATAATTTTTCTATACATATTTATATATTGGTCGTATACATCTTTTAAGTTTTTTTTTTTTGTGTAATCTACTTTGGAAACAAATAACGATTCATTTTTATTGTTACATTATGTTGTACTTCTATCTCTCCCAAACGAATTTGACAACAACATCAAACAAATTATATATGGTCTTGACAAATACATGAGGTAAGTAGCTGTGATTTATATGAAAAAAGTTTTCTCAATTTGTTGTTGTACTTAATGACATATGTTTTACTTGTAATGTAATATATATTATGTTTTGTAGAAACATGTTATCTTCTTGCACCATGATCTATAGATGGTTGTCATTAAAATAAATCCATTGAGATGATATAAAATATTGGAAGAGAGAAATTCCTCGACTAATGTGTGAAATGAAAAAGTATCTACCTCCAACATTTTTCAATGCACAAGAACACTACCTCATACACCAATTTGAGGAGATTGAAATGTGTGGACCTGTACACACCAGGTCAATGTGGATGGTGGAGAAACACTTGAAATCAATGAAGGCTTCGGTTAGACAAAGAGCACATCCTGAGGGTTCTATGGTGGAGGGATATCTGGTATATCAACCCATGGTGTATATTAATCAGTATCTTCCTAAATTAGCACCACCAACTATGCATGTAGTGGATCACATTTGGGATGTGAACTCCATCAAAAAAATTGAAGGGGAGCACTTGTTGGGAAAAGGTAGAATGAATAAAGTGAGAGGTAATTAAATTGTGGAGATTTGTAATACATATAACTTTTTGTTTTTTGTTTAATATATGATCAACTCATTTATTATTTATTCTTTCATCAATTATTAATATTTACCATAGTTTTAACTAATATTTAATATTGGTGACTTATGCTTTTTTGATTTAGTTTCTCAAGATTGGGATGCCCTACACTTATACATTTCAAACAATCTTGATTGGGTGAAGGTATGGATTGAAAGATGTAAAAAACATCATGGCGGTAGGTTATCATGGAAACAATTGTCTGAATTGGTTAGAGAATCTTGTCGTAATGGAGATGCCAATGTTATGCAGAGGGAAATTGATTTACCATATGGTTTGAAAGATGGACATGCAAGCAAATTCACCCATTTTATTCAATTAATTTATATTATATTAATGTGACTGGATGTGTGTTTTTTTTTAGATACTTTCCAAGTTATATGAATATGTTTATTAATTGACAATGCATATTTTACATGTATGACATATTGCAGTTGAAACACCACAAGGCTATGTGGTGCAATGGCCATAAATTTTGCATCAAACAATTGGATGAAACCAAAAAAATTCTGATAGTGGGATAACTACAGTATTCCAGGTCACTAATGTTTCCTCTAGGAGTGAGAGACATCCCTGAGAATTTGAAAATAAATATTATGGATATTTGGATGATATACTTGAGTGTGAATTTAATTCCTTCAAATTAGTTCTGTTTGACATCAAATGGTATAGGTTACGAATGCATGAACATGATGATGAAATAATTTTTATTCAACATGCCAATGGATTTCTGATTATTAAAACAATGATGTTTGAAAGAGGACACGATCGCTATGCTTTTCCAAGCTAATGTGAACATGTCTTTTACTCAAAGGTTCCAGGTGAGAGGGATTGGTCATTTGTTGTTAGATATGATCCAAGAGGAAGGCCAATAAAGTATGCTGTAGAGGAAGATGATGATATTGAAGAAGAAGATGATGCACTAGAGACAAAGTAGGAATATTGGTAGACAAATGAATAAGACGGAGAAGATGAACCAGGCCTAGGAGACAATGTAGTTCTTGATGATGATGTCGATGAAGATATGCTCGAAGATGACATTGATAGCTATGATGATATAAATGTCGAGTTGGATGAAGATCAAGAAGATACAAAAGAAGGATGATGCAAATGTTGAATTGGATGAGGTATGTAACTATATATTTTAATTTGCATGAACTATTCTCTTTAAATAATTTATTTATGTTGGTTAATTACATGTTTTTAAGTTTTATGCCATTTTTTTACATCCTATATTACATGTTGTTTGTTATGCCAAACCTGAAAATAGTGTCCATAGAATACGTGCTAAACTAAAATTATGATTTACAAACTCATAATTTCGTTTACGTTAATTAATTTTTGTTTTGGTAGTTTCTATGCATGATTACTATGTTGCTTTCGACTAATTTCTATTTTATAGATTGGGTATTGAGGAATTGAGAGTGATGTGAGGGGGAGGGGAGGGTCCATATGAGTTTCAACCTTCACGTGGTTGTCCTTTTTCAGTAGAGAATAAATTATTCTCAAAACCAAGAGAAGTTAATTCATCTTTATACCATCATCGTAAATGTCATCATTGTTGTCATAGTATTGCAATAACAAAGTTTCAATGAACATGTTAGTCATTGCTATAACATCTTCGTAGAAAATGTTCAAAAACATGGGAATTTGGCCCACAATTTTGGTGGCAAGAATATGGTGCTAGATGAGATTTCGTATTTAAATAATGATTAATTCGTACTAATATTCTTTATGGAGCGAAAATTTACTTAGATGAGAGCAAAAAACAAAGACAAGAAATAATTGATGAATCTTGTGCAATTTATCAAGTACTTCTTTATCGACGTTATTGAATTCCCTTGCATTACTATATGCGGGGATGTGTGTCTCAAATGAATTTTAAAAGAAACAACTAAAATACATTGTACTAGGACTAGACATGGGAAACAATGACCTGTGAATGGGGCCAACTTTGAATTTTTTTCAAACTGTTTCTGTATGCACTGAAATTTGACATGGATAGAATTTTATAATGCCTTGATGATATGGGAGGGTTTCCAGACTCAAATATGACCCACACACCCACTCTATATATCCGATCTTGTCCTCGTTTTGTTTGAACTTTCTTGGATTCATGTTGCATGGAACTCCTAACATACCCATCGTCATGGTTGTGCTCTTTATATTCATTGTATATGTCATTCAAAACCAACATCATGCCAATTAGGCCCATGATTTTGGTGGAAATAAGAAGGCGCTGGATGAGAATTCGTATTTAAATAATGATTTCGTACTAATATTCTTTATGGAGAAAAAACATACTTAGATGAGAGCAAAAAACAAAGACAAGAAATAACTGATGAAGATTGTGCAATTTATCAAGTACTTGTTTATCGATGTTATTCCATGCCCTTGTAGTACTAGATGCAGACACGTGTGTCTCAAATGAATTTTAAGCGAAACATCTAAAAGACATTGTTCTAGTACTAGACATGGGAACCAGTGACCTGGGAATGGGGCCAATGTTGAAATTTTTTCAAACTGTTTCTGTATGCACTGAAATTTGACATGGATAGACTGTTTGCATGACTTGACAATATGGGAGGGTTTCCAGACTCAAATATGACTCACACACCCAATCTGTATATTCGATGTCGTCCTCGTTTCGTTTTAACTTTCTCATATTAATGTCATGCATGGAACTCCCAACATTGCCATCATCGTCTGTGTCATTCAAAATCAACATCATGCCAATTAGGCCCATGATTTTTGTGGAAAGAAGAAGGCCCTCTAGATGAGATTTCATATTTAAATAATGATTTCGTACTAATATTCTTTATGGAGTGAAAAAGTACTTAGATGAGAGCAACAAACAAAGATAAGAAATAACTAACGAAGCTTGTGAAATTTATCAAGTACCTTTTTATCGATGTTATTACATGAACTTGCAGTACTAGATGTAGGGATGTGCGTCTCAAACAAATTTTAAAAGAAACAACTAAAAGACATTGTACTAGGACTAGACATGGGCAACATTGACCTGTGAATGGAGCCAACGTTGAAATTTTTTCAAACTATTTCTGTATGAACTGAAATTTGACATGGATAGACTATTCACATGCCTTGATGATATGGGAGGGTTTCCAGACTCAAATATGACTCACACACCCACTCTATATATCGGATATCATCCTTGTTTCATTTGAACTTTCTCGAATTAATGTCATGCATGGAACTCCCAACATACCCATCGTCATGGTCGTGCTCTTTATATTCATTGTCTTTGTCGTTCAAAACCAATATCATGCCAATTAGGCCTATGATTTTGGTGGCAAGATGAAGGCGCTAGATGATAGTTCGTATTTAAATAATGATTTTGTACTAATATTCTTTATGGAGAAAAAAAGTACTTAAATGAGAGAAAAAAACAAAGACAAGAAATAAATGATGAATCTTGTGCAATTTAACAAGTAATTATTTATCGATGTTATTGCATGCCCTTGTAGTAATAGATGCAAGAACATGCATCTCGAATGAATTTTAATCGAAACAACTAAAAGTCATTGTACTAGGACTAGACATGGGCAACAATGACCTATGAATGGGGCCAACGTTGAAATGTTTTCAAACTGTTTCCGTATGCATTGAAATTTGACATGGATAGACTATTTGCATGCCTTGACGATATGGTAGGGTTTCTAGACTCAAATATGACTCACACACCCACTCTATATATCCAATCTCACCCTCATTTTGTTTGAACTTTCACGGATTAATGTCATGGATGGAACTCCCAACATACCCATCGTCATGGTCATTCTCTTTATATTCATTGTTTATGTCGTTAAAAAAAAACATCATGCCAATTAGGCCCATGATTTTGGTGGAAAGAATAAGGTTATATATGATATTTTGTATTTAAATAATGATTTCGCACTAATATTCTTTATGGAGCGAAAATGTACTTAGATGAGAGAAAAAAACAAAGACAAGAAATAACTGATGAAGCTTGTGCAATTTATCAAGTACTTCTTTATTGACGTTATTGCATGCCCTTGCAGTACTAGATATGGGGATGTGCATCTCGAACGAATTTTAAAGGAAACAACTAAAATACATTGTACTAGGGATAAACATGGGCAAAAGTGACCTGTGAATGGGGCCAACATTGAAATTTTTTCAAACTGTTTCTGTATGCACTGAAATTTGACATGGATAGACTTTTTTCATGTCTTGATTTTGGAGCAAGAAATTTTGGGGTAAGGTTCGAGATACATTGCAAAAAATGAGGAAAAATGTACCAAGGAAATAGTGCGCGACGAGAACAAAGGAAAAGTAATGCGACAAAATTATGGATTATAGCACGAAGGTAGTTAGAATGTGGAAAAGTTGTGTCCACTTAGAATTAGGGTTTTGGAGTATGATGTAAGGGTTTTTACCCATTTTTGTAATATAAACAGAGGATGTATGAGGAAAATAAGAGAGCTTGATCTTTTGAGTATGTTGAGAAGTCCTTTTGAGAACAGTTCTAAGTTATAAGTCGCAATATTAGGTTTTGGTTGGATAGTTGAGGAGTTAATGGAGACTTATGGAGTGTAACAGAGGGTCAGGTTGCAAGTTTTGGAGCTCGGTGCGACGTTGTTCAACCTCACCATTTATATACTTTTGATTTAATGTGTGCAAAACCCTATTTTGATGAATAATAATAAGAAGCATAAGATATTCGTGGACGTATTCTAGGGGGGGTGAACCACGGTAAAATATGGTGTTTCTATGTGAGATTCTTTGATGTGTTTCTTTGATATGATTTTATGTTGAATGAATCCATGAATCTGTTGAAGTTTATTTACAATGCACAATAAAATATCATGATGTTTTCTGTAGAATGAATGTTATTGAATGGGTAAAATAATATATCTGAAGAATTTTGAAGTAGAAGGGTAAATGTGCCTAACATTCCCATGAGTTCCATCCCTTCCATGATTACAGACACTTGGGTCATGCAATCACCCATAATCCATCTCGAGTGAGACTGCATTGTGCACTCTGTGCGTAATGTTGCCTTTTGGTTTACCAGAGGGCCCAAAGGTTTCTAGGGTTTTGTTGAAAAACTAAGGTAGAAACTGCATTAGCCCATACATCCAAAAATTGATGATATGGGAGGGTTTCTAGACTCAAATATGACTCACATACCCACTCTATGTATTTGATCTCGTCCTCGTTTCATTTGAACTTTCTTAGATTAATGTCATGCATGGAACTCCCAACATACCAATCATCATGGTCGTGCTCTTTATATTCATCGTCTGTGTCATTCAAAAGAAACATCATGAAAATTAGGCCCATGATTTTGGTGGCAATAAGAAGGCGCTATATGAGAATTCATATTTAAATAATGATTTCGTACTAATATTCTTTATGGAGCAAAAAAGTACTTAGACGAGAGAAAAAAACAAAGATAAGAAATAACTGATGAAGCTTGTGCAATTTATAACATACTTATTTATCAATGTTATTGCATTCCCTTGTAGTACTATATGTAGGGACATGCATCTCGAATTAATTTTAAATGAAACAACTAAAAGACATTGTACTAGGACTAGACATGGGAAACAATGACCTATGAATGGGGCCAACGTTGAAATTTTTTCAAATTGTTTCTATATGCACTGTAATTTGACATGGATAGACTGTTCGCATGCCTTGATGATATGGGAGGGTTTCTAGACTCAAATATGACTCACACACCCACTCTTTATATCCGATCTCATCCTCGTTTTGTTTGAAATTTCTCAGATTAATGTCATGCATGGAACTCCCAACATGCCCATCACCATGGTCGTGCTCTTTATATTCATCGTTTATGTCATTCAAAACCAACATCATTCCAATTAGGCCCATGATTTTGGTGGAAATAATAAGGCTATAGATGATATTTCATATTTAAATAATGATTTCATACTAATATTCTTTACGGAGTGAAAAAATACTTAGATGAGAGAAAAAAACAAAGACAAGAAATAACTGATGAAGCTTGTGCAATTTATCAAGTACTTCTTTATCGACGTTATTGCATGCCCTTGTATTACTATATGTGGGGACGTGTGTCTCGAACGAATTTTAATAGGGAAACAACTAAAAGGCATTGTACTAGGGCTAGACATGGGAAAAAGTGACCTATGAATGGGGCCAACGTTGAAATTTTTTCAAACTGTTTCTGTATGGATTGAAATTTGACATGCATATAATGTTCACATGCCTTGATGATATGTGAGGGTTTCCAGACTCAAATATGACTCACACACCCACTCTATATATCCGATCTCGTCCTCATTTCGTTTGAATTTTCTCGAATTAATGTCATGCATGAAACTCCCAACATACCCATCGTCATGGTCATGCTCTTTATATTCATCATCTGCGTCATTAATTAATTGAGGAAAATGTGATACTCATAAATCAAACATACAAGTTGATGTAGTAATAGGGGTAGAATCTCAACTTCAAATTTCCATTAATGAAGTAAATTTTTACATTAAATATGAACGACATGAAACTTACAACACAATTATCAATCCATTACTAACTCATCAACCGACTATAACCTAGTTGTTTACAATTTTAGAACGATACATAAATATTCTACTAAAGGAATACAAATTGATTCATTTCCCATCTATTCATGTATTGAATTACACATAGACAAATGTTATAAATAAGATGATACAAAGAGAATGGAACAATCTTCCATGATTGTTGGAATCCCATATATCAGAATGAGTGAATTAGCCATCCATCCAAGTGCACCTATGCTAAGTTTGGATATTTGAATATGGAAAAGGTGAATGTATCAAGGTATCTTGTATATTTGTGTGATTGAACTTTGGAATTACACATTTGAGTTGCAACACCAACTAATTCCAATTTCCTTCCTCTCATGTGTTGAAGTTGTCTAGTGCAATACACATTATGTTATGTTAATAAATTTGTGTGATTCTACAATTTTATACAATGAGTAAAACTATAAACTAATATTTATACAAATTTTTAAGGTGCTTTTTTATTTCCACAAAATTTTAAGGTGATTCTTTCTTAATGTGACTTCATCAATAACACTTTGTGTCAATTTCTAACTCATTAAGAACCATTATGCTAAAGCATGATATATGCTGGTACAATATTATTGATGACAACACAGATCACAAAACAAGACCCCACAAAAGAAAATATTAAGATATTCGATATTCACAACATATTATAAGAGAGGTTAATTCAAAACTTAAAGTGGGAAGGAATGGGAGGAATGATATTGATTTCCTCTATATGGAGGTTAAAAGTCAAATCCTCATCACAACACTAGAGACAAAGTGAAAATTGTATTGTTGTGTCAGGTCACGTCTCTAGGAAATAGGTTGTGCATTCATCATTTCCTATGCATTATCTACTGAACTTTCCTAGAGGATGGATATAAACATATATAGTGAACATAGTTCTTCATCGTGTGATAGGAGGTATTTATAATAAATATATATCATGGATTTTAGATTTATTTAATTTATTTTAATATTTAATAAATTTAAAATTAAGATAGATTTACACTAATCATATTTAATATAAATTTTATGGATAAAGTTAAATATGTTTTGTGATAATATTTTTATAAACCCGTAAATAATTGATTTGAATAAAACAATTATTTAATCTAAATAAATTTAATGTTAAAATTAAAACCTTATTTAATTTAAATTCTTCATTTTCAATGCATTCTTTACCCATCACTTTTCTACTAACCTTATGTACCTTTTATTGGTTTATAAGGTTTGGTTCATTGTTATAATAATAGTAATCTAATTTTAGGGTCACAACCAAGCCAAACAACAAATTTGTGTATGAGACCCCCTTGTTTGTGGGACAAGGGACCCACTCCATGCAGTGAATTGACTGCTAAATTCTACAGAGGTGTACATACTCTACCCTCCTTTGGATTTGAACCTATGACCTCCAAGGAATAAACACATGTTCTTAACTATTAATCCCACTCAAGTTGTACAAAGCATTTTCATTTATTTTTTAGACAAAATGATTGCTATCTAAGACTATATAATTTCATATTACCAATTTCAAATAATTGGTACATTAGTGGATTATAGTGAGTCTTGCATATTAATAATTTAAAAGTGAGTAACTTGTCAATTACCGATCCATGATTTTTAGAGTTATGTGTTGATCTATTGGTTAAGGTCCCAATCTATATGTTCATAGTCCCAACTTCAAATCATTAATGATCCATTAGTCACTCATGAAGAGTCTTTCATGTTAGTAATTTGGAAATCTATAATTTACCAATTGGTAAGTGTGACTTTTAGAGTGATACATTTGCATATTGGTTAAGGTCCCAAATATGTACTTACATAGCCCCAAATTCTAACATTAGGCACGAAGCATATGGGTTATTGATATACAATTATGTTTTCTCATGATAAAATGCCATATTAAATGACACATGATTTTTGTTGAAATAATATCAGACCATTAATGATTTATTTTTTTGGGAGAAAATATTAACATTATTATACAATTAACATACTTTTAAAATAATGAAAGGGAATAATGAAGGGAATTGATAAACAGACATGTGGGATGAGGTAAGACGGATGTTGTGCTATTTTCAACATCATAGCTAGGAAAGCGGGTTGTAACTGAATTAGGAGCTTATTATAAAATTATTGATCTTGTCCTTGGACACTTGTGGTGGAATTAAACTTGAATTGAATAAAGATCTAAGGTTTGTCAATGCTTCTCATGCTTAATTGCAACTTTTATTCAAATTAATCACATCATTATTTATAATAATTATCTAGAATAAGTAATGTTGATCGACTCACTGCACAAAGTGTTTTGTAAGCATAGCTTGTTGGACATGGTACATTCTCAACGATGATCTTTGTATGATTGGAGAGCTCATTCAACATAGGTTGAAATTATTCCATGAAGGAATGCAAATATACTCACCCAAAACAAATAAAAGCGTCCACTTGACCATGAATGTGCATTTGAGCAAAATGTGGTTTACAAAGATGAATTGATTATGGTAATAGCCATAAAATTGTTCTTGTATGGTTATATCTTGTAATGCTTGACAATCATTAGGAATCCATGGCTCCAATGTGTCTTTAACTTGAGGATGCATGCCACTCACATAATGAAAAATGAAATGCTATCGAGGGCCAAATAATTTGGCATCATAAGCCACCCACTCTCTAAGTCTACGAGTGTTAGAATTGGTAGCTCGAAGGTAATTCTACATAGGCAACACCCAACATGAGGAAGTGACCGAGCACATTTCTCCCTAGTGACTTTAAAATGTGTTTTTATAAAGTAACTTTATAAAGTGATTTTATATAGTTGGGTCTTTTAATTTTTAAATGTAAAAGTGACTTTATGATGTTATGGTTCACTTTAGTGACTTAAGTGACCTCAACGGATGATTAAGTCATGATCGTTGATCTCAAGGGAAAGTGAAGATTCACTCAAGCGAGATCAAGGGTTAAAAGAGTTACATTTTGAAATTGCTTAAAGGAAACTCATGAGGGAAAGAGAGGGCACACATCTTGAGGAGAGCTTGAGCAGGAAGGTGAAGAGTCACTTTTCTCAAGAGAGAGATTGATCTCATGGAGAAGTGAGATTAGCAACAAGAGGAGGGTGCATTCTCCAAGGGAAAGAGAGAGGTACGTACAACTAGAGGAATGGAATGATTTCCAAGGAAGGAGAGGGTCCGTACAACTGAAGGAGGACACAATTTCCAGAAGGAGAAGAGGGTGTGATTTTCCAGAAATTGCAACATTAAATGCTGAGTTGCCAGCAGTTAAAAAATAGGTCGTACAACACTGTTTTAGAGGCCATACAGTTGCATAGAGACACATAAATTGAGGCAAGAGGATGGCACAATTTTCTAATTGTCTTGTTGTGCAAAATTAGTGCAAAACAAGACTGCTTAAGTGCACAAAATTTGAGGTTGTATTTGCTATTAAAGGGACTGTACATTACAAAAAATGAGGTCAATTTTGTGTTGTTTTTAGCATTTAAATCGAGGAAGTATGTTGGCACATATTTCTAGAATTTATATCTTTTGTTACTTGTTTTTGTAAACTATGATATGAAACTTCTCTGAGCTCAATAAGAATTATCTCCTTAAATTGTCATTTTTCCTGTGTATTCTTCAAGGGACATTGTCTAGAATGTATGGTTCCAAATGTGTGATTTTGTCTGCTGTTATGAATTATTTCCACTGCTGATTTAGTTTAAGATCTATGTCATTCAATTTTTCTGTTCATTAAGTAAAATTCATAATTGGTTTTATTTTTTTTTACTGTTGAAGCTTAATAGGAGTTTGAAACTTGAAGTATGACATAGTGTATTTCTGAGCTATATTTGCAACATGGTATCAGAGCTAGGGCTATGAAGTTCAGTGGGCAGATTTGGCACTTGGGACAACAAGTGATTTGTTGGGGAATTTGATTGGAAGAAGGGGGAAAGAAGATTTTCTTTTTCAGATGGACAAATATGACTTCCAAACTTATATATGAAGATAGGTTGGAGGGGATATCCAACTACATGCAGTGGAAGGTTAGAATCACAAGGGTTATCTAAGAGAACTAGTTGTGGTTGTTTATGAATACCATCGTGCTAGTACCTGCATCAAATCCCATGAAGTGAAGGAAGCCTAGACTCAGAGTTGGTGAAGATAGCCCTCAAAGGCTTCACCAAGGAGTGGGAGGTTTTCGTGAAGTGTGTGGTGGGGAGAGAGAAGTTCCTTGACTGGAGAAGATTGTGGGATGACTTTACATAAGAAGAGATCCAGGAAGGGTCTTAGGAGAGGGAAGTGGATGGTACAGATGACGAGGACATTTCTATTGTGGCAAAGAGAAATGAGAAGAATAAGGACATGAGAAAGGTGAGATGCTTTGCATGTCACAATACTGACCACTATGCTAGTCAGTTTCCAAACAAGAAGGAGAATAAGTTGGAACCAGAGGTGTCAACATCAATAAAGATTGCATAGTTTTTTGAGAGACACGAGAGAGATTTTTCTCTCATGACTGGTCCCTTGGGCAATGGTTGCCTAGTGTTCTAGGACATTGAAGTGTGGTTTGTGGATAATGGAGATTCCCGACATATTGTTGAGTTTTCATTAAGCTAGGATCAAAGCATGGAGTTCATTCCATTTTTAGCATTTTACTTGAACCATAGACATTTGCAATTTCCCCATTAACAATTTGTTGCAGCAACCAAGATCACAATAATAAATACCATGCACAAGTACACAATAAGTATTCTAGGAAACCCTTCTCAATAAGGGAAGAAAACCCAACCAATCCTTTGCTATATTCTTCAAGAGAAAGACCTTCCACACCATAAACCTAGCACACAAAAGGGTGCTCACAAACCCTAGAAGACTAGCGCCCAAGAGAGGTGCACACTTTATCCAAAGAACAAGTACTTGATGAAATTTCCAAACTCACACTTGTGTTATAATTCCTCAATGAGGAATTTACCTTTATTTATATTAGTCTGGACATATCAAAAGTAGTGTCTATTGGCACAACAGAGCTGACCTCAATAACTCACAATATAATTAATAATTACCATATTAAGTATCTTTTACATAAATTATCTTTCACTTTATGGTGGGGCCGACCTGTACCCTTTACATCACAAATAGGGTTACAGGTAAGTCTGACTCTTGGAAAATATAGCAAGGGATATCATACACCCACTAGTACTCAGCCACTAGGGGCACATCCATCTATGCTCAACCACAAGGATGTCCACATCTCTATCTCACTACATTTCACAGGAGAATCACACTCACTAGTGCTCAACCACTAGGATCATGTTCACCTGTGCTCAACCACATGCACGTCCTATTCATCAGATCTCTTTCTCACTGCGTCTCATAGGAGAATCATCTGGAGTATCACATCATCTCAAATCTATGCATAGAGGAGACCAGTACATCATTTCATCTCTGTATCAGAGAGAACGACACACCCAACTCATGGGCTTCCCCACCCACACAGGGACACACAACGTTCCATCTCTGTCTTAGAGAGAAACCACACACCCATCTCATGGGCACATCCAAATCACGGGCTTCCTCACCCCACACAGGGGCACACAACATTCTTTCTCTGTCTTAGAGAGGAACAACACACCCATATCATGGGCACACCTAACTCATGGGCACACCCAACTCATGGGAAAACCTAACTCATGGGCACACCCAACTCATGGGTTCTCTCTCAGGTTGACTCACTCAGTATGTGTCTTGGAGGATGTCTCATGCAACTGTAATCATCAACACTCCCTCTTATCTAGGGAGGCATTCTCCACCATGAAAAGTCTCTCACGAAAGTACTCAAACTTCATTTGGGTAAGCGATTTGGTGAATATGTCTACAATCTGCTCATGGGTACAAAGGTGTTGGTCACTATAATTGCTTAATTAATTTCAAACAACCAAGTGAAACATAAATTATCAACCCAGGGAAGTCTTTTGTTTCAAAGGTAGCTGCGCACTATATATGCTCAATTCCAAAAGCACTT
>ML778501.1:471597-483731 GCA_009831015.1 Picea engelmannii | reverse complement strand
CCGTTTTAAAAAATGGTGCTACCGGTAGCACCACTTTTTGATTTGGGGGTTGATTTTGATGTTTTTTATGCAAAAATATGGGTTTTTTGGGCCAGAGTTCTCGTTTTGAGGTCACAATTCTCATTAAGTTGGTAACTATGTTTATACTCTGTTGACCCCAAGTTAGCAAAATTTCGATCGCTTGCCACATGTCCTATGATTCGATGGTCCAGATATGATTTTGATTCAACGGCTGCGATTGAATCGCGATTTCACACATCGCAATTTCAACATTCTTGTTGCATTGTTTTCTTTGCCTCTCCATGTCACGATTCGTGAAACTCTGATATGGAGTTAGATCAACGGTCCAGATCTGATCTTGATTTAACAGCTGCGATTGAATCACGATTTCGCATATCGCGATTTCGACATTCATGTTGCATTATTTTCTTTGCCTCTCCATGTCGCGATTAGCGAAACTCCGATATGGAGTTAGATCAACGGTCCAGATCTGATCTTGATTTAACGGCTGCGATTGAATCGTGATTTCGACATTCTTGTTGCATTGTTTTCTTTGCCTCTCCATGTCGCGATTCGCGAAACTCTGATATTGAATGGAATCAATGGTCAAGATTCAACCTTGATCTAATGACTCAGATTAAGTCACGATTTTGCAAATCGCGATTTCAATAGGTTAAGGAACCCCGTTCCTTTGACTCTCCAGTCAACAGAATGATGATCTTTCCCCACGTGTCCTACCCGTAAACGGACGGTCCTCCTTCTTTCGTAATTTTGTACGCCCGCTTCTCCTTGTACTTTAAAGAACGTGCAGGTTCTCCTTGATCCAACGATGGTCGGATCCTGCGCTTGGATCTAACACCTGAGATCTGTCCTCCTCTTCAGTGCACTCTTCTTGTCTACATTCAGATCTGATGTCCCTCGTTCTTTCGGGAATTTTGAATGGGATCCAACGATAAAAAATGCTTCTCAAACTTTACGGGCCCCTCCTCTTCAGCGTGTTCTTCTTGTCTACATTCAGATCTGACGGCCCTCATTCTTTCGAGAATTTTGAAAGGGATCCAACGATCAAAAATTATTCTCAAACTTTATAGGCCTTCGATCATTCGATAAATGTTGCGTTGCCTTCGATCATTCGATCTTCCTGAACTTATCTTATGTTTGCCTGGTTGCGTTGCCTTCAATCATTCGATCTTCCTAAAACTTATCTTCTGTTTGCCTGTCTGATACAAACTTCCTGTACTCATGCCATATTCATTGTTGTACTTGCCATCAATGACAAGCATTCGCTGTCTGTTAAATATTTTCCATTCGTTGTCTGTTAAATATTTTCCATTCGCTATCTGTTAAATATTTGCCAACATTCGATACCTGAAGAAAAACCTTCAATGAGGTCAATTGATCCCTCTTTCTAAAAGAATCCTATAGTAACTAGAACATGAATCTCAAAAAGGTTGATTCCCTCTTTTTGAGAGAATCCATCAACCTTGTATTGCTACTCTTCAATAATCCCATCAAATACAAGCTTGGAATCTATCACTTGTTTAAGTTTGCAAATAAATGAGTGTGTTGAGAATTTTATTGTAACAATAAAATTCACTTGTAATATTATGTTATTGTGGTTTCCTAAAGATTTTCATCACATGCCTTATGACACTCGCTGATTGTTTATCTCATTTTATGGTATTATAGGACGTACATGCAAACATGTATTTATAGGATCTATATTCATTGAGTGAGGGAAGTTCAAGTAGAATAGAGGAAAGTGAGACATCTAGTAGCTCTAACAGGCGGAGATCAACTAGAGGTGAGAAGTTCAGAAGAAAATTCCATAGACGCATGGGATTTTTTCTTGCTAAAGGGGGGTCATGTTATTATGATAATGAGGGCATAGATGACATCGAAGTTCCCTTGAGGTACACACATATAGTGAAACGATAGGTACCAAAGGATATTTCTGAAATAAACACATATTTTCGTGTCAACGAAAGGATATACCACATTGCTCCATCATCATTACATGGTTTGGGGTTGTTTTCCATGGATGGCATAAAGGTCTGCTATGGCAGATTAACTGAATTGATGGAGTATGCCGGGCCCTGTTACATCTACAAAGATTGGATATGGTTGGTCTAGTATATAAAAAGTATGTGAAGATATGGTGTGGATGCAAATTATATACAACTAAAAGAAAATGATCAAAATAAAGGAGAAACTATGTATATTGACGGAAGGCCAAAAGCAACGGGTAATATTGCAAGGTTTATAAACAATACATGACCCGTGACCACAAATAAGCAACCCAATTGCATATTTGAGGGGAGTGGAGGAAATCATGTATTCGTATGTGCAATAAAATCAATATTTGTAGGATAAGAGTTGTTGAATGATTACAACTTGAATCGAATAGATATAGACGTTGCTATTATGGGGAGGTATGTATACTATTTTACCCAACTTGTAAGCAATGAATCTTATATTTTATGATTTTCATTGTGTTCTTTAGTCACTCTTTACTTTGATGTTGTCAACATGCCATGTTAATTTAATTCTCGTACATTTTAATTTATTATATTTTTTCTAATTCTAATATACGCTTGTCCTAGGGTGATAGGGGGGAAGGAAACAACCTTAGAGAAGTACACAGATCCTCCTGAGGATGTTCTTACTGAGGAATAAAGTTTTACCTCCATGAACCCAAAGAAAACAATAAGGAATATTGTGATAAAAGAAAACAAGGAACTCCATTCTTTGATTCAGATTAGGCCGCAGACAAATGAGATAAAAGAAATAATTAATGCCTTGATGGAAAAAATTGAACACTATGGGGTAAGAAAGATCTTTAATTATCCCATTTTTTTATTTATTTTGGATTTCAATTTTTATACTCTTACAAGTCCTTCATTAAAAATTATTTATTTTTACAAGGTTTTTTGCGGAGTTTTGATCCCTAGTATGTTCCTACGGAGGTCGGTGTTGGTACCAACATCATTGCTACACTGGCACAACATCATAAGGGTACAACTCCTAGGGTCGATTTCGATGTCGATAATACGTCGATCTCTCAAATTGGTACACCTCCTAGGGTCGATGTCGGTACTACAGTACTCGACCCTGACCAACACATGCCACAATATGCACGAGATGTTGTGGATGCATAACATGGCATTGCACATTTTGAAGCATGCTTTCCTGGATCTTCTCGTGTCACTAGCATGGGAACACTACGGGTTACATTTTTGGTAGACAATGATCTCATCCCTATGAAAATAGAGAATTTTCCAGGTATTTAAGATGTTCTTTAATTGTTATGTACATTAATCTATTTGAAATTTAAGTATAATGTGAAATGCTTATTTTAAACTAATTATAATATCGTTTTGCATGAAACAATACATTTTATAGACACATGGATGACATATCCTTAGATATGTTTTGGCCTACCATATGCACAAGGTGGAATTCCCAAAGTTCGAAGTTAAAATATGATTTCATTAAGAATTTGG
This sequence comes from Picea engelmannii, assembly GCA_009831015.1. Lineage (NCBI taxonomy): Eukaryota > Viridiplantae > Streptophyta > Pinopsida > Pinales > Pinaceae > Picea > Picea engelmannii. The sequence continues at coordinate 480,228 of ML778501.1, read as the reverse complement.
TTGGCCTGTTCGGTGAGGGTACCTTCAATAAATATGGAGTCTCCTCAAAAGAAAGAGCACATTTAAAATATCTATGGGACTAATATAGGGTTCATCTGCAAAAGAACCTCAGGTATGAGTGTCCTCCAACCCGAGAGGGAGTGGAAGGCCCAACAGGATGATGCAAAGGAGAAGATGCTCATAAAAGAAGGAAAGATACCACCTGGCTCAGGAAGGTATGAGACACTACTAATAATGTAATTATGATTCTTTATCGTCATTGCAACATCCAATTATGTATTTGAAAATTTTCAATACAGGCTCCTAGACACATTCAAAGCCACCAAGGCTATGATAGAAAATCACGGGCAACACAGACTTGGTCTAGGTGGTTACTCAAAATTGGTCGTACAAATTGTAAGTATAAAAAAATCAATTTGATCCAAATAGTATATTGTTAACAATTTTAATTTAGTTGTACATAAGAAGAGAAATTCATGTTCTTATGCAAAATTGTAGGGCATGGAGTACAAATAAGTTCCAACATAGGAATACCTCAATATTTCTTTCAATCACAACTTTAAAGTCGTGGTTGAATGCAAAAAATACTCGGGGGAAACACAACCTTCCAACACTCAAACCAACACCCGGGTAAATAAAATCAACGAAGAGTATTTATATTTTATTACTTGTACAATCTATTGATTATTTATTTTGTCCATAAAGTATTGTGTTTGTCTATTTTAAGAAGGAAACTAATGTAGAAAAATGTGTCCCCACTAGCGGAACAAAATCTACTAACGATGGAGTGCAACCCAATGAAAGAGGTGTGTAGTTCGGTACTGGAGGTACTTCATGTGCTATAAAAAATGTAGTATGGATTAAAATTTAAAATATTTAGTTAAAAATGGTGTATTAATTATAACCTTTCATGTTTCAACTCCAGATCATGTAGAGGATGAGGCTATACAAGAAGACAAACATATGGTCACATCCCAAACTATTCTGTTTGCCTCTGCTGCTCAAGCATGTAAATATAACTCTCATGCACTTTTTATTAATTAAATACTTGTAATAATAATAACTTCAGATATCAATTTGACGTTTCTTTCTTATTGCAGCTGATGATCTGCGCCCCTCCTTGCAGCAGCCTCAACGTCGTGAGTACATGACTAGGTCATCAATAAGGAATGCAGAGGCCAAAATAACTGAAGGGGAAGAAGGATCTGACGAAATCCTTTCTCAATTCATGTAAAAAATAAATAAACATAAAAATAATTGTTTGTACCAGCTATATAATACAAAACATCATGTACCACATTATAAAAACATATTTTTGATGACAAAAATGATTGAGATGAAGCATTTTGTGTCTATGATTAATGAATGAATGAATGAATGAATGCATGTTATATGTTAATGAATCATTGTTATATGTTTCTTTATGCACATATGTTAATGGATGACTACTATATGTTTCTTTATGCACATATGTTAATGGATGACTACTATATGTTTCTTGTAGATACATTGGGTATTGGGGAATTGAGAGTGGTGTGAGGGGGGTAGGGGCCATAAGAGCTTGAAACATCTTGACGTGGTTGTCCCTATTCAGTAGATAATAAATTAGGATTTGGATAATCTTGGAGCAATCCTCCCTAAATCCAACAGAGCAACAACGAAGTCAATGTTGACTTCCCTGCTGCTCTGTCAAAATGAATGAGTTTTTCTCCAAGATTTGACCGCTCCAATAAATTATTCTCGAAACCAAGAGGAGCTCATTCAGGTATTCATGCAATCAAGTCTTTTTAATTATTATTTAGTCATAAAAATGTTTGTTAATTGATATTATTATTTTGTTGATTCTTTGTGTGATGGTTAAATTTCTAGAACATCTACTAGAGGAGATCTAATAGAGAAACATTAAATGGATATCATACAACCATCAAATATTGTGATTATGGTTCTTGTTACTCACATGCATTCCTTTTCTAGTCCTCACTTCCCATAACTATTTAATATATTTATTGTCACAAAACTTTGGTTGTTTGGTGATTTTCATAGTGATTTTTAAAAATCTAGGATATCTACCAAAATATAATTAACACTTGGTTCCAAATAGTAAAGGTTTTCACTAGTGCCCAATTGATATCAGTTAATATTATTTTCTTTATTGAACAAGTGCCCAGGGTTCATAGAGATATCTTCCAAACCCAAAAGAAATTCTAAGGAAATGTAGACATCACTTCTACATGGATTCCTCATATAGAGAGGCCAATTGTCTACATAAATAAAAGAAAATGTATTTATCCATAACATACTTGGGAAAAATATAAGGGTGCATTGGAGAGCCATAAATCTTAATCGAACAATATTTTTCATCCAAAAAGTAATATACTTTTCCATCTAGAAAAATAATCACATCCTAGGTAATGTGGATGGAGGTATGATGTGTGATGTATATTCTCATTGTAAATATAATTTTATGTCTAACCCTATAAAAAAATTCATACTTGTTTTCCTTTGTGAGGTTATGATATTGAAATTTCACTAGATTTTGTTCATCCTTTGCTTGCCTGGATTTTGGAAACCTTAGGTACTAATTCTAGAAACATAACACAGTTGACAAGAAAGCAATGGCATGGAATTTTTTAGTTTCTTGGAAATTCTTAAGTGAATGGTCCACGGCATTTGATATGACAACCCTCAATCAAATATTGTAGTTTTTCCCTCCTTACTGAGCCAATTGATTATAAAGAAGAATTTGCTTGAGAACCTAGTAGTGGTTTCTTTCCCCCATTTTTACATAACATCCAAACCAAATCTTTATATGGGAAATAGAATATATCTAGGTCATACATGGGGGTAAAATATATGGGCTCTTTGACCCATCTGATCAAGAAATTATTTCCCTCTATTGGATTTTAGATTCTCCCACCAAAACATAAACAAAACATTGATCTTAAAGAACCCAAATTTATGAAATAGGGTGTCTTACCTAGTCTGTTACCAAGCTCAATCATTGTTCCTTAATGACATAATGATTTTCAATACACTATTGAATGATTTCCCATGAATCAATAACTTTTAGGAAACATGCATCCTTCACTAGCTTGGATATCCATGCTACTTCTATCACTGACCTACTTTGAGATATGTAATTTGTTATCCATAGAAATATGTCCTTTCTAATGATGAGGGAATTACAAGTATATATAACAATGAGGTTTCCTCTTCAAGTAAGGATCGAACAATGTTGAATAACCCAAATCTTGCATGGTATATTTGTTGGGTATATGTGGCTAGCATTAAAGGCGTTTGGTCATGGACAAGGTAATCTCTAAGAAAGGAAGAATCTTTCATTTCCTTTCCATTGTGTGATGTTTTCATGGTAATTAGGTTGATATGAGGCCAGGGTAAAACTATTTTTCATTTCCAACCTCCATTAAATGATTAATTCATTATTTTCTATTTTGGGTAGGAACCCTTTTTCATAACCTCTCTATATCTCATTGTTTTGCAACAAAATGCACAAAAACCAAGCTCTACTTGACCTATTTCACTGCTTGTTTATGATTATGAGCATTTAAATATACAACTTTAATACTCGATATTCGTGACATGTGTATGAGAGGGAAAGTATGCAAGGAAGCTTAAACCCAAATATCTTTAAACCCAAAGCTTTGTTTCCTTACTCCATTGCAACATATATGCTGAGGTTGATTTAAACCTACATATGAATGGATTAGTTATGGTTTGAATGGTTATCCACTAGAATCAAAGCGTGCATACATTTATGCACAAATTGTGGTAGAATATTAGCCTTGAGGGAAAAGTTGGGGCACAATGGGTAACATATTAGTATTGTTCATTTCTTTTTGAATGCATGCCTAGGTGGTGTTTGAATATTGATATGAAAACCTCTTTGAATAGGCCAAAACCCAGTTCGAGACATGCATTTAAAACATATTATAAGGATACATTTAATTGTACACTTAGTACAAGAGCTATGATTTTGTGCCTAGATGCATACTGATGGATGTACCCTTTTGAAAGGTTAGTGAAATTTTACTATGTCTACTTAGGTCCATATGAATTTGAACATATTATGTTCATGATCTAGTACATCACTAAGAAATGCTTATTCATACTTCTAATTTGACTGCAAGTTTTGTGTGTGTTTTCTTTAGGAACGTGAAAATTTTCAAAACTTATGTCAAGAATTGGAACAATCATAAATGGTGCATAGCTGAAAACTACACCATGAAGGAATCCATTAAATTTTGTGTTGGATATGTGGAATGTATGGAATATATTGGAAGCATGCATAGTAGAAATGAGGTTTGGGATGATGAAGAGGGAGAGGTTGTTCATTATGGGATGGTCTTATCTACTAAAACTTCTATTGAATTAGATGATACCAGTTTGTTATAAGCCCATAGGTGGGTCTTGTACAACACAAATGAACTTCAACCTTAGATAGAGTAAGTAATAAGCATGACCTTATAAAACCAATTTTTAGTAGATTATATCAAAATATCTTGAAGACAATGTTCATTGAGTGAAATATCCAATACAAGCATCCAAGCCCAAAAGGATGAAGATTTGTTACAAAATCTTGACAACTAACAATTTAGTGATTTGTATCATTGAACAAGACAATTATGATATTTTTTTAAATTGAATGGTTTTCTAACGATATTTAATAATTTACAAGTGGAAGGAAAATAAAATATTTTCAATACCCTTAAATGGTTGGCACATATCCGAAGGAAATATGCAACCAAGTACAAGGGATACTTAATCAATGGGTGTAGATTTCATATTAAAATAATAAATAATGTTAGAACCACCCAAAAATTATAGTGGCATGTGCATAGATGGACATAATTTAATAAGGTTAGGTGCAAAAAACAATAATCCTATACATTAGATGATAACATATTTTGGAGTGATCCAATAAATAACAATATTGGACTACTATTGTATGGAGTATTCCTTCTTCAAATGTGATTGGGAAGATGTATACAAGAAGAATGGAATGAAGATTAATGAAATTAGTTTCACAATGGTGAATCTAAATAGATGCTTAAGAAATCATTATAGAGTCCAAGATGATTCAGTAAATATGATGAAGTTGTAGTTGATGGTGACAAGGATTATGTTCGACTAGATTGTGAAGGCACATGTTCAGATGTTGATAAATAAGTAGTATTCATGATCTATTTATCCATTCTCATTTAATTTGTATCCATGAAAAAAAATTTACATTTTCATACTCTTAATTGTTTTGAATGCACCTATACCAATTAATTTACTATATGTTTACTTGAATTCCATTCTTAAGTTTTATGCAAATCTTCATATTGAAAATGTTTTTGACATAAATTTTGACTAGTAAAGTCTACGGAGGTATACATACCCTAATGTATTTCAAATTTTAATGTGTATGAAAACAAAAACTATTGAAGATGTTCAAGGAAAGTTATGTCATGGATATATTTCTATTCTCACTATAATACTAATGGCTTGTGATATCTATTGTTTTCAGTTTGTTATGTGGTTCTTAGAACTATAATTCTTTTTTTTTCAAAGGATTGTATATACAACCTGAGTGGGCCTAATGGTTAAGACCGTGTGCTTCCTCCTAAGAGGTCACAAGTTCAAATCCAGAGGGGGGTAGTGTATGTATAACTCCGTAGACTTTACTAGTCAAATCGCTTAGTGGAGGGGGTCTCATACACCAATTTGGTGTTTGGCTTGGCCATGACCTTAAAAATAGTGGAAAACTAGATTTAAATCCCTTACAAGGCTAGTTTATAATGGCCATTAAATCCATATTGTGTAGGGGCATATTAAAAATGTTCTTACATCCACTTATTGAGGTGGTTATTAAGTACCTTGTAAGTGACATTAAGGGCACTTCATAACCACCCATGTAGGTGGAAATAAGAACAAATAAATTCAAAAAACGTAGAATTGAGTTCAACATATATAATTGAAAAATCTTGAACATCTACTCAAGGAGAATATAAATCACATTCATAATGTGCTTATGCACTTACAAAGTAATAGGTAAGGAGGATAAACAAAACAAATTTCAACCTCTTATTTCAATGACCCTAAGAATAACCAACTATCAACACAAAAAAGATCATTTTTTATCTATAGAAAAACTGCCACTATCTTTCACAAAAGGGTAAAAATTAGAACATTTTAAAACTACCATTTATTAAAATAATAATAATAATAATAGTAATCTGCCTATGTAAGTTTCTATAAGGGAATTTTTCAACCTCCTTTGTAGGTTACTATAAGGGTGGTTTCAAACCACCCCTGTAAGTTTCTATAAGCAGCGTTGCAAAATGCCCCCATAAATTTCTAAAAGGGGGTTTCCAACCACCTCCACAAGTCTTAGTAAAGGTAGTTTCTGTTGGCATGTTTTACAGACAGTGTATGCTTGTCATTGATGGCAAGTACAACAACAAAGATGGCAGCAAACGTGCAAAGGATTGTAGGCAGGTCATTAATGGCAAGATCAGAGTATGCAGCGAAGGCAAGACAAGGACAAAGTAAGCTCAGGAGGAATTAGCGCAGAGTCGAACACAGTGCGTAGGTGCGCACCAGGAATGAGGTTAACTCATTCAGAATCCCCGATGACCATCAGATATTAATTCAGAGAAGAGTAAACTCCATTTCAGAGTTTCGTAGATCGAGACTTGAAGGTGTTGAGAACTTACTCATCCAGAATGCGAAATCGCGAAGTGGCAAAATAGCGAGAAGATCTGGGACGTAGGATCTGTGGTAACTACGAAGGACCAATAGCCATTAGATATGGTGAAGCTGCAAGGTATATAGGACAGTCATAGACTGTTGGATCAAGAGGACACGTGGAAAAATATCAGAGCACCATAAAGACTCCATTTCGGAGTTTCGCAGGTCGGGAAATTCAAAGGAAAGAGGCTTGAATTCACGATATGCGAAATCGTGAAACTATCTTAGCCGTCAGATCAAGTTTGATCTGGACCGTTGATCTGACTCCATCTTAGAGTCTCGACCATCGTGACTTGGAGTGACGAGAATCTCCATATAAGGATCAATGAGATGCGAGATCACGAAAAGATCAGGACCGTCAGATCACCAAGAATGAGGACCATTGATCTGAGCTCCATCTTGGAGTCTCAACTATCGTGACTTAGAGTGATGAGACCTTTCATCATAGGAATTGAGAAATGTGAATTCACGAAGAGATATGGACCGTAAATACATGAAGATTCTGGACCATTGATCCAGCTCCATCTCAGAGTTTCGCCTATCACGACTTGGAGTGACGAGCACCTCCATCTAAGAAATTGCGATATGCGAAATCGTGATTTAATCGCAGCCATCAGATCAAGGTGTGATTTGGACTGTTGATCTGACTGCATTTCGGAGTTTCGCGAATCACGACTTGGAGAGGCAAGAAACATAACCACAAGAACGCCGAAATCGCGATATGCGAAATAGCGATATGATCCGAGCCATTGAATCAAGATCAGATCTAGACCGTCGAATCATAGGACAAGTCGCTGACTTGGAGTCAAAGGATCATGGTGTGGAAACTCATGAGATGTGAGATCGTGATAAGATCTGGACTGTCGGATCTATGGAGATTTCAACTGTCGATCAGACTCAATGAAGTTTATAAACTCGTGAAATATGAAGTGCCTTTTGGCACAGCCTATGGTCACCGCCGGTGGTTACGAGAAGAGGAAGGAGCTAGCACAGAAAAGCTCTGTATCGAAGCTTCAGAGATCGTGACATGAAGTGTCGAGACACTTGGCCACAGGAATGTCGAAATGCCAGAACCTGATTTAAAGGCAAGATTAATAAATTTCATCCAACGGTGCAGATGAAGTTGAACATGATCGGAGGGCTAATGTTGATCCTCATAGTGTACCTGCTAGAAACCATTGATGGTTTCTACCAGAGGATGTGAAGAGACTTCTGTGTGAGTTCCAGAGGAGTTGAAGAGTTATAAGGAATCTGCCAGTGGAATGAAGATGATTCGTGGAGGAAATTGACAGCTAGATGAGGGTTGGAGCTCGTAACTGAAACAGAGAGGGAGAGATCGACTGTAACAGAGAATACGAAGAGTCTCAAATGCTAGAGAGGCTGAGGAATCTCAGCAGAACACCCATTGATGCTGGACGCATGGTGGGAACCACCAGAGAAGCTGAAGAGTTGTGATGATCAGGCAGTTCACTCGAGATGTGGGGGAGATCGACGTGGTGTGAGTATGCATATGCATTGCGCACATTGCATTCACAAGGTGCACATACGCTATAAGTACATGATACAGAGAAGAGATGGGGCTTCTGTTGCTGTTGGATTTGCTGTCGTTGCGAAGGTGAAGTAATGCATGTGTGAGGAAGAAAAGAGGTTGTGCAACAACCGAAAAGGAGAGGAAACAAAAGGTGCATGGAATGGGAATTGCACACAGAGCACAAAAGGCAGAAGAACAAAATGGGCAGCGGATGCATGCTGGAGGATAGTGAGGAAGTCTAAATAGAAAAATCTTGCAGAACAGTGATGAGACTGGTAAGCTGTTATTGAACACTATATCACTGTAATAGGTTTCAATATTTCATATTCATAATCTAGGGTGGTTGG
>ML778501.1:459705-471395 GCA_009831015.1 Picea engelmannii | reverse complement strand
AGGTTCAAGTGGGTGCTTGAACACAGGGAGTTGGTGCTTCCTTCTAGTTGGTGCTAGAGAAACCAGGGAGTTGGTGCTTCCTTCTAGTTGTTGCTAGAGAAACCAGGGAGTTGGTGCTTCCTTCTAGTGGGTGCTAGAGAAAAACAGAGAGTGGGTGCTCTCAGCAAGTTGCAGCTTGCAAAATAGAGGTTGTAGCCTCACAATGAGTTGGTGCTCATATGTATGATAATGTAAAGAATGTAAATAATACTTATCATATAAAGAAGAAGAGGTTTTTACCCTGTATGGGTTTCCTTGGGAAATATCTGTCTCTGTGTTTCTCATATATATGACTGATGTTGAATGCGCCATTGTTTATTTCCCTGCATTATTGTGATCATCATTGAGTGCCTTGTAAAGATTTTAAAAGAAGCATAATTGTTTAAGCATGGTAACAACTGATTCACCCCCCCTCTCAGTTATCCAACAGTTTCAAACCATCCTCATGTGTTTGTATAGAGATTTTCCACTTTCCCTTGTAAGTTTATATAAGGGGGGTTTCATACAACCCTTACAAGATTCTATTAGGGGGGTTCCAAACCACCCTCATGTGTTGGTATGGGGGGTGGGGGGGTTAAGTTGTCCTTGTATTTTTCCATGATAGAGTATTTAAAATGCACTCATTAATTGCTATGAGGGGGATTTCAAACCATCCATGTAAGTAGATATGAGTAGGATTTCAAGCTACCTCTATAATTTTCTATGGGGAATTTTCAAACCACACCCATAAGATGTTATGAGGGGGGTTTCAAACCACCTCTATAAGCTTCTATGAGGGAGGTTTCAAACCTATCCTATAACATCTTTCTATGGGGGAGGTTTCAAATTTCCCTCGTAAACTACTATGAGGGGGGTTTCAAACTACCTCAATACCTTACTATGAGGGGGGTTTCAAATTTCTCCTATAAGCTGCTATGATGGGGGTTTAAATCCACCCCTATGAGTTTATATGAGGGGGTTTTTAGACTACAGATTACATTTCTATGAGGGAGGTTTTATACCACACCAATATTTTGTTGTGAAGGTAGTTTATGTACAATTGCCTCTAATATTTATCTTTAAAACCACCTCTACTAGTTACCTCCTTGGAGAGGGTTAACAAATACCTCCAAAGAAACTTTTGGGGGTAGTTCAAAATATCCCCCAAAAGTCACTTTTGGGGGTGGTCCAAAATTCATCTTAAACTATTGTTTAAAGGCCTAACTTTTAACACTAGTGCTTTTGGAGGCAATTTGTAACATAACCCCAAGTACAAATCTTGAGTTAAAATATCCAAATTTATGGGAGTATGGCCACATGTTTTATGGTTATGGTGGTATTGATGAAGCATATAAAAACATGGCCCATTTGGTGTCCCCTTATTCATTTTCCTAGGTTTCTCACTACATAAACCTTTTAATATGTGCACCAAACATTGTTTTGGCACCAAAAATGGTGCATCGAGTCTTATTTCTAGTACTCTTTCACATGCATTATTACCTTGCTATCCACCCAATCCTATAGTCAGTCTTTCTTTTGCTGCATAGTCTTGGAGTTGTTTTTCTTCCCCTTATCCATCCTCATTTTTCCCTTGACCATGTTTTGGTTATGCATTTAATAGCATGCATATTGTGATTGTTGTAAAATCTTGTCACAATAGGGTCATCTATGCCACGACCTTTCTAGAGCTACCATCCATATCAATGGGAATTTCAATAGCTCTAGGGAAATTGGTTGTTTCAAAGCAAGTGGACACTATTTATTGAAAAAATTGCTCGACACTTGTTTTTGTAGTATGGCATCTTCATGGTGTTACATTGCTATTAATTTATACCTACACAACTAATGACCCTACTTGTGCTTGTAAACACAATAAATTGATCACAAAAATTTGTTCTACCACTTTTTTGTCATTATATGCAAGGATCTAAGTGTTATTATGTGTATGGGTTTGGGTTTCAGGTTATACTTTGCATGCTATTTCATGTTATATAGAAGACTAGGGTTTATCCCCGAGGGTTATCTCAACTGGTGTTGAGCCAACATGAGTTATCTCCCCCGGTGATCAGTTGGGCAGGTCTATTGTTCGAATCTCTTAATCCCATCGGGGTGAGGTTCTATAATCAGGGTCGACGATTTACCTTGTTTTCCATCCATGAAATGTGGGGAAGTACTTAGAGGGTTTACTATGATTTCTTCCATTGGAAAAAATATAGAATACCAGGGTTTGATTTTTGTTCTAATTTCCATATTACTTCATTCTCAAAATCACTACTTTTTTGTTAGCACACCAATGTTTAATCTCTTCCTATTATTTCATTAGTATAGAGAAGATGCATGAATCATCGAGTGCTTCTAGCAACAAGATTGTTATTAGTACCTTCATGGTCATCCCTCATTTTGTTTTCAGGCTCAAATCCATAGGTGGAACGATGTGGAGGGATTTTTTGCTTAAATCACCATTGATATCATGTGTAACATTCTTTGTTGGTGTGTCATTGCAATGCAAATGATATAATATATATATATATATATATATATATATATATATATATATATATATATATATATATATATTTAAATATATATAGTTTTTAATGTTGACTCATTTGTCGGATATTCGACTCACGTAATTTCGAATGTCCCACGTTATGATCATCAGATATCTGAAAAACTGAACCATTGGTCTCATAGCACCATGGTTGGATGTGTTATTGGACCATTAGATTGTACGATGTCCATAGTCCTTGAGTTTTCGTCTGATCACCGATGCAACACAACATCAAATGAATAGAAAGGTTGTCGGTATAATTGTGTTACCATTGGTAATCCGATGGATATAACTAATGAATGTATGTCAGAGTACTGACACATATTAGGCATCAAACTGTCAGACACAACATCATAAGTCCTAATTTGCAGTCGGATTTGCAATGCTCATTTTTTTTGGACTTCCGATGCCTAGATGTCAGAAATAATAAAAAATCAAAATGATTGTTTTTTGTCCTTACAACTGTCAGATATCCAACGACCCTAGTTTTGTTGGATAATTCGACTAAATTACACTGAAGGATCTCATATCCATGTTTGTTCGAAGTACTGAAAGAAGGCCATCGAGACATTGATGTACAACCGTAAGATTTTGTCAAAATTCTAGTAGTGGATGGTTGGGTGTCGACTGAATTCAACGAGGTGCTTGGGTCATCCAAGAGAATTGAACGATGGCCGATTGGGGGAAGAAAGGTGATGATGTGTCATGCCATGTCAACATCCACGTATCATGCCATGTAACCCAAGTTGAAACCTCAGGATTACGTGTCATGTCACATCAACATCCACGTGTCATGCCACATCAACATCCACATGTCATGTCGCATCAGCCAACAGAAGTGGTCGATGGTTGATGGTTAGGTCAACCGATTTGGGAAAGTCTATTCGACAGTCGTCGAGGATCTCCGATCATTTATGGGCCGACAGTTGGGCATAATAAGATTCAATGAGGAGTTTCATTCACCAACAAATATCATTGATGAATGATGGTCGAATCAACAGATTTAGAGTTGTGAACAAATCGGTTGTCAGGTAAAAAGGGGTCGATGGACGACGCTCACGTCGAAAAATCAGTAAAGTGTTGTGCGCGCCCAAGGAAGAACGTTGGTCACTGATGGTTGATGTAGCATAGATCAATGAATTAGATTCCACGTGATTTGAGATCAACGGTTCAGATTTAAAGGGTTGTTATAGTAGTAAAACAATCAATTTTATATGAACTTTTGTGGTTTTTGAAGGTCATTAACTTGCGGGGAATTTTTGAGTCCCTAAAAGACGTTTTTATCCAATAAAAACTCACTAGAAAAGAGTGTTAAATCAGAGATATCCAACGAGATAAATAGTTTGCAAAATGGAGTTCGCATGAGAAAGTTACAACCAAAACAGTGAGGGTAAACTTTTGGCATTGGTTTTACTTCCAGAGGGCATAACTCCATGCTCAGAACTCCATTTAGGGCACATTTGTAGTCAATGGAAATATTATGACTCATAGAATCCAACGATGAAGTCATATTTTTGTTATGGGTACCTGAAAATGTGTAAGAAGAGAAATAAGACACCTATAGCATGCAAGGATAAATTGGGTAAAACAACCTAAACTTCTATGGACCATAAATTTCAACTCATAGCTTGGATTTGAGAAAATGAATAGTTGTTGAAAAGGTATCGAGGAGTAGAAAACACGTGTCCACCTAGAAATTTCAATTGGACAGTTAAATCTTCCTTAAATTAATAAATAGATTTCTGTAGCAGTAAAGGAGTGGAAATTGCAACATGCAAATGTTGTAACTTTTCGCTCAGAACTTGGATTGAGGCTTGAGTACAGTTGTTGAAAATATATTTCAGAGAGGAATGCATCTAAGAAATCAAATTTTGAATTGGTTCAATTTTTCCTTCATAAGTTGATGAATAAATAACCTGTATTCTAATGGATGAAATGTTTTATGCTATGCATGTTTCTAACAGTAATTCTTGCATGCACATTTCTTGCATAATTAGAGGTATACGAAAGCAACTTTAGTTCTTATATAAGGAATGAAGTTTTGGAATATGATCAAGGATATTATAACCATGAGGAAGACATTGGAGGTATGCATGTCAGCGTGGGAAATGCTGAGACATAATCAAATGGAAGAAGAGGTGGGTAGGAGACTGTAACTATGAGAAGCCTGCATAGGGAAGTGCATAGCTATAGAGATGATAATGAAAGGATTATGAAGGCTCAAGATGAGATACTTCATAACTTAAAAATGTTTCTTAAACATGTCAGCAAGGACTCTAGCACCAAGCAAGAAGGTAGTGCTAGACAAGTGTCAACATCGAGATCCCATAGAAAAAGAGATGATCATGGGAATGATAGGCAATCAAGAAGAATGAGCATACACCATCATTATCCAAATAAGTCCACTAGAATAAATCATGCAAGTTCAGGGCTAGGGAGAAACCCAAGTGTTCATCATATTCAGAGGCAAAGGAGAAGGCTTGGAGTAGACATCTTTCAAGGTGAACTCAATAAAATCAAGCCACCTACTTTCAATGGTGAACACTGGAAGGGAGAAGAGGCCGAGGACTGACTGTTGGAAATGAAGAAATATTTCTAGCTGCATGATTACCCCTCCCAGGTAGAAGATATAATTTCCACCTACCACTTGCAAGGAAGGATAGCCATGTGGTGGGATCAACTTAATCAAGCCAAGAACCTTGATGAGAAGAGGATCTCATGGAGGTAGTTCAAAGGATATTTCTAAGATAAATACTTGCCTGAGAATTACTATGAAAGAAAGATGAAAGAGTTATTTGAACTCAAATTGGGAACCATGAAAATGGAGGAATATGAGAAAAGGTTCTTTGAGTTGTTGAAGTATGTTGACTTCATCAAGGATGAGAAAGTCAAAATCCAAAGGTTTCTAAGTGGGTTACCCTCCTTCTATAGTGAAAATATACAATATGATAACCCCAAAACCTTGGAGGAAACCATAAGGAGAGCAAGGCATCTTTATGAGCAGAGAAAAGGAAGGCCAATTTTCCAAAAACCTTGGAATGATAACATGAAAGGGAAAGAGGATCAAAGTGAAAAAGGTTTTAAGCCACCCTTTTTTAGGAATTATTCCCAAGTAATTCAGCAAGGTCAGTCATCCCAAAATGAAAACAATATTGCAGAATCATTTGGGAAGAGGCCAAGGCAACAACCTGTACAATGTTGGGGATGTGAGTGAAATCACTTATATAGGGACTTCCCTCGTAAATAAGAAAGAATGAGGACCGTACACAACATTCATGAGGTTGAAATAGTGGAAGACATGGGAGGAAGCATGCCAAGGATTTATGCAGCCTCAGAAAAAAAGAAAGTTGAATATCAATCCCCCATGATTGAAGTGGAAGGTAAGATTGATAACCAACCCATAGAAATTCTAATTGATTTTGGAGCTATCCATAGTTACATAAATGCTAACATTATTGAAAGTTTTCACTTGCAAAGAATTAAGCATAAGAAATCTTGGTTAGTTCATTTATCCACGGGGGCTAAGAGGAAAATCAATGAGTTGGTGAAAGATTGTCCGATAGACATGAATGGACTTAGCACAAAGGTAGATGTAAACATCATACCGTTGGGTTCATATGATTTTCTAATTGGTATGGATTGGTTATAAAAACACCATGATGTCCTAGATTGTTACAATAAGACAATCACATGTCTTGATGAATAAGGGAAACAAGTCAAGATTCAAGGCATTCCAAGAGCTGTAGTTGTTAGAGAGATTTCAGCTATGCAACTGAAAAAGAGTTTCAATAAGGGATGCCAGATTTTTGTAGCCCACATGGAAGAGGTAGCCAAAGATAAAGTGACAAGCATTGAAGACCATCCGGTCTTAAAGTTTTTTGAGGATGTTTTTAGAGAAATTTCACGATTACCACCAAATAAAAATATTGATTTCTCTATTGATTTGGTGCCAGGAGTTTCCCCAATGTCCAAGACACCTTATATAATGGACATACTAGAATTGAAGGAGTTGCAGATGAAACTTGAAGAGTTGTTAAGGAAGGGGTATGTATGCCCAAGTGTGTCACCTTGGGGAGCCCCAATTATTTTTGTAAAGAAGAAAGATGGTACCTTACGTTTGTGCATTGATTTCAGAGAACTGGATAAGGTCACCATAAATAACAAGTATCCTTTGCCAAGAATTGATGATTTGTTTGATCAGCTGAAAGGTGCAAGAATATTTTCCAAGATTGACTTGATATTAGGATATCATCAAGTAAGGATAAAAGAAGAAGACATCGACAAGACAACATTGAGGACAAGATACAATCATTATGAATTCATGGTAGTTCCATTTGGACTATCAAATTCCCCAACAATATTTATGTGTTTGATGAATGGAGTGTTTATGGAGTAGTTGGAAAAGTTTGTAATTGTGTTCCTAGATGATTTACTCGTCTACTCTAAATCAAAAGAGGAACATGAGCAACATTTAAGAATGGTGTTGCAAGTTTGAAGAGAGCATAAATTGTATTCTAAGCTAAGTAAGTGCATATTTTATCAAAAGAAGATTTACTACTTGGGGCATATCATTTCAACAACAAGTATAATAGTGGATCCTGAGAAGATAGAGGCCATTAGAGGATGGGAAATGCCAAAGAATGTGATAGAGGTCAGATCATTCATGGGTCTTGTTGGTTATTACTGAAAATTCATAAAGGGATTTTTAAAGATTACAAGTCCAATAACTTCTTTTCAAAACAAGGGAGTGTAATTTGAATGGAAGTCCAATTGTGAAGATATTTTTCAGTAGTTGAAGAAAATATTAACAAGTGCACCAATATTGAATATTGTAGATCCAAATGAATATTTTTTTGTGTTCTCCTATGCTTGGAAGGAAGGGCTTGGTGGATTTCTTAGTCAAAAGGATCATGTGGTATGCTATGAATCCAAAAAACTAAAAGAGCATAAAATAAATTATGCCACCCATGATCTAGAGTTAGCAATAGTTGCACATGCATTACAAATGTGGAGACATTGCCTCATGGGTGAAAAAATTGAGCTAAGGACATGCCACTGTGGTCTGGAACATTTGTTTGGAAAGCCAACACTAAATGATAGGAAAACTAGATGGCTAAAACTTCTGAGTGAATATGACTTCGAAATTAAGCATATAAAGAGCAAGGAAAATCAGGTGACTGATTGATCCGTAGGATCTTTTCAATGATTATGGTTGAGTTTTAAACTTGCATGAATAATTTAACCATTTGAGAATTTAATGAAAGAATGAGGAAAGAATAGGATTATGACATTCAAAACACATATGCAGATCTGAAAAGCATCATAAACAACAAACCATAAGAACGCAGGTTGATAACGGAGTTCGGCACAATGTTTGCCTACGTCTCCGGGCCTTTTTCCTGTGGGGGAGGCTTCTTTATTTCTGCTCAAGTGCTCAAAATTACATCTCAGAAATGCCCAAAGGCTACAAGACTGATCTGGTCTTGTTGTCCCAGATCTCAAGAACCCTGCAAAAGAAACGGCATGCAAAACTGATGCTCCAATCTCCCAGAAACGATCCGACAACGTTTCCACCTCAAGGGCTTCCCTGCAACAAACTGACTTTGGCTTAGCTTTCCTTCAGCATAACTCTACTCTGAATGACTGTTTATTGGCCTCAAACATGCCTGGTTTATATAGCAATGGATTTGGTTTCACATCCCCAACTTCCTCCAAGAATCTGGCCTCCAAAAATGCCCAATATCCCCCAAAAATGGAGAAAATCAACTAAAATTAGGGATATTTAATTAAAAATAACCAAATTCATTCAAAAAAACCCACTTTCATAAAGTATTTTTTTGCAATTGGGCATAAGCCCCTCTGTATGTACGTGCGCCCCTGAATTTGTGGTCGCATGGGGCCATGTGGCCGAGCGCCAGCCCAAAGGGCTGCGCGCTGGCCCCCCTACTTCGCACCTGTCCTGGTCATATGGCGAATTCCATGGGCTCAGGTGTTAAATGTTAACAACCCCGCCGCATGGTATGGAACAGCCCCCGGTCTTGTGGCGTTGTAATAGGCCCAAGGGCCAAATTTTGTAACAAAACCCCGTGCTCCTGTTGTGTGGTAGCCCGGGTCCCGTGGAAGCCACAGAGAATCGTGGGCTGGTCATGTCATATGGTTTGGTTATGTGGCGAGGCCTGGGGCTAGGCCCCAGCCCTTTTGCCGCCCGTTTGATCCGTTAACAAAATTTAAAACAATTTCATGCCGAATACATAACAAGTTCTTCCAGCGGGCATTTTGGTTAGCCCAAATTGTTAAGTCACTCGCCCACCGGAGGTCGCGGGTTCGACCCCCGGCGCCACCATAACCATATTTTACAACATAAACCAACAACAAATCCTGGGGTGCCACATGGAAACCCTTGAGTGGGCCACGTGGCACCCTTAAAAACCAACCAAAATGTGCCACGTGTCGGCCTGTCATTGGCCCACGTGTGTGCCACATCAGCCCGCCGTACCGCCACCTGTCGCTCTGCCATGCTGCCACGTGTCCTGCCGTACTGCCCAGTCATCCTGCTACGTCAGCTGCCATGTCATCATGCTGACGTCATCCTTCCATGTGTCACCCTGTGAGTGGTGACATGTGTCACCTCATAACTAGCCGATCGTACGCCAAATATGCCAAATCTGTATAACACGTGTCGCGTCCTGGTGATGCCACGTGTCCTCCATACGGTCTGCCACGTGTCGCTTTTCGGATCCGCCACATCAGCTGTACGGCCTGCCACGTTAGCTATATGGATGTGCCACGTGGACTGTACGGATGTGCCACGTGGACTGTACGGACTGTACAGTCATCCCCTTTTTTCCCTGTTTGCCTTTTCGAACAGAACGCGATATCTTCTCCATACGGACTCCATTTGACAAAGTAAATATACCGCCGGAATCAGGAAGACGAGATAGATGCAATGGCACAGGTTTTGTCGCATTCCGAGCACTTTCATTTTTGAGCATTTTTCAAGCCCTATCAGGCTTCTAGATCCATTTTCGGATCACTGATGCACTCAACATGAGATCTCATGGAGTGCATATTGAAACCATCAACATGTACAAGAATAATTTAAAAGACAAACTTGTTGCAACAACAAATTTATATCATAATTATTTAAAAATAAAAGAGATATTACAACAAAGTAATTTTCAATAGAAATTTAATTCTTATGAGCTAAAAGAAGATGGATTTCTTATGTACAAGGGAAAAGTATATGTGTCGAATTCCAATGAGCTTAAAAATGAAGTTTTGAAGGAAATGCATAATGTGCCATATGTTGGACACCTAGGATATCAGAAGACAATTTCAGCTATAAGAAGCCAATATTTTTGGCCACGAATAAAGAAAGAAGTGGCCAATTACATAGCCATATGTCTAGAGTGCCAAAAGGTAAATACATAGCATAGACACCCAACAAGTTTTCTACATCCATTGTCGATTTCAGAATGGAAATGGGAAATTGTCAAGGTTGATTTTATTATAAAGCTTCCTAGAACAGTGAAACAACATGATTCCATCATGGTGGTGGTAGATAAATTGACTAAGGCAATACATTTTATTCTGGTTGTTGAAATTACTAAGACAACTGAGAGGGGGGGGGGGTGAATCAATTGTTACTGTGCTTAAACAATATTAAGTATATTAAACCATTTTTAATCTTTCATCAAGTGACCATCAATATTATACATCATATGAACAACATAAATAATGAGCATCAATCACACATAAGATATACACAGAGACAAATTTTCACGAGGAAACCCATAAAGGGAGAAAACCTCTTTTTCTTCAAAATGATAGGCAGTATTTTAAGTTATGTACATCATCTATGTTTGAGCACCAACTCAAAGTGAGGCTACTACCTCTATTTTACAAGCTCCAACTTGTTGAGAGAACCAAATCTCTGGTTTCTCTAGCACCCACTAGAAGGAAGCACCAACTCCCTAAATATTCCAGCACCAACTGGATTTATACAAGCACCAACTTGTTGAGAGCACCAACTCTATGGTTTCTATAGCACTCATTAGAAGGAAGCACCAAATCCCTAAGTGTTACAACACCAACTGTATGGAAGCACCAACTTCCAGTCACACAGGCACCAACCTGTATAACAGAGAACAACAGTTCTCCCTTGCACCACCCTGCCACCCTGGCTTTTCTGGCTGCAACCAGATGGAAGCTACAACTCCCCGTGTTCAAGCACCCACTTGAACCTATAAGGACACCAGTCCTCCCTAGCACCTCCCTACCACCTTGATTATAAATAAATGATTGAATAACCAACAACACATATAAATCAATTCTTACCACTTCTTCTCTATTCAATAAATTTGGTCTGCTTCTAACTGCTCTGCAATTCTTCTCTTCCTCTATTTGTTCTGCAATTCTTCTATGCTTCAATATGTTCTGCAATTCTACTCTTCCTCTGTCTATTCTGTAATTCTGCTCTACTTCAAGCTGTTCTGCAATTCTACTCTTGCTTCTGTCTATTCCTCATATGTTACTCATCTCTGAGTTTTATCTCACACTTCGTATACTGTCGGTCTCACACTGTGCATACTTTAATTTTCCCTTTCTTACAGTTCAACTCATTTTTCATTCAGAACGGCCAACCAGGCATAGTCACTGCATGTTTTTTTTATACACTACAACCCCTTCAGCTACCCCTCGAATCTCCAACAAAACACATCATCAACTGAATCGCCAACCATCCAAGAATCATGATTCAGTTCTGCTAACTGAATCATAACTGATCGATTACCTGTGAGGTGAAACAATAACCCTTCGATCAAGTTTCCAATTAACTAGCACCATTGGATTAAATCCGCAGGATTTCACGTTTATCTCATATGCCCACTAGCTGTGATCGAGTGCTAAACAGAATTTGAATTTTGTGATTTCGCATCTCAACATTCCTGTGATGAAGGGTCTCAGCACTGCAAGTCACGATCTGTTAAGAACCAAACATCAATATAGCATATAAAAACCTCAGAAAAAGTACTCAACGCCTTGAAAAAGAGATAATTTCAGATAATAAGCCTCTTCGAGGGGGCAACCTCCTTTTACCCCACTTAAATGTTCAAGTACAAGA
>ML778501.1:431400-445871 GCA_009831015.1 Picea engelmannii | reverse complement strand
AACACACAATTTTAGGGGAGGGGGAATGTAACATCCCCACTATAATCCCTAGTTTAATTAATTCTTATGTAGATATAATATGTGGATACGACCAAGCGATGTAATATGTGAATTGTATTTCCTTGTTTTATTAATAAAATGTGATGCCAACTAATAAGGGGACATGCACAAGATATGGGGGATGAATTAATCCACAAGATATGGGAGTGTATAGGATAATGGCCAAGAGGGGTCCAAGGAGAAATTACCCATGCATATTATTTCAACCCATTTTCCTAAATTTGTTATATGAACCTTCCAATTTTTGATTGAGTGTTCCCAAAGCCAATCATTGAATACATGTAAGAGTGTGGGTGACATGTGTGAGTAGCTACATCCAAACGTTATCGGGAACATGGGGGTTGAGTAAAATCATCTTGGGGAAGAATGTGAGTCAAGAAAGGAAATCCAAAGGGAGAAAATCTGTATGGGTTGGGACAACAATTTTACATAGGGAGTTTTTGTGCATGATAAGCAAGGGAGAGCAAAAAAGAGAGCTTGAAGCTGGTACAACCATGGAGGAAGAATTTTAGAGCATGATGGAATGTCCTTCCCAAGTATCTCATTGCACAACTATTTTGGAAAGATAAGTGTTTGTCTATTTTTTGTTTGTATTTATGAGTTAAATTGTTGTGCATGATCTTTGTGTATTTGAGAATGATTTATATGTTGTTGTTTGAATTATTAAGCCACATTCATGTTATTTTGATATGTTGTAGATACATCTGTTTTATGGTTATAGATAATATCTAAATCTATTTTGATTCGTAGCTGAAATCTAGATGATATTAGTTAACTGTAAAGGAATTAAATTAGTTAGCAGGAATTTCATTTTTATGAGTATTCTACACCATAATGTCCCTTAGTTGGTTTGGAGGATGTTACAAACATAAACCATGTACTAAGCATGTACCAAAATCTATAATATGTGCATCAAGCATAAGCCATGATCTCCAAAATATCACCAACATATGTCTCTAGCCATGTGCCAAAGACCCTCCAAGATATGCCTCAAGGCATATACCATAACATCAAGATACAAACCTCAAAACATATAGAAAACCATACCTTTTACATGTAAAGAACCTGGTGCATAAGATCACAAACCAACATACCTTATTCAACTTCAACATCAACAAGATAAAATCTTGATTAACCTTTTTCAACTTCATCAAGACACAAAGACACGATTCATGCACTATAAACCCGTGGATATATGTGCTTTACTCCACTACAACCTGCATATAACCTTAGAAATTTACGCCTTGCTCCACTACAACCTGTGGATAACCTTAGAAAATTACTTTCTCTCCTCGACCTCCTTTCTCCTAGGTTATATTTTCTTTGTTGAGATCACCAATCCTCGTAGCACAAGTGCATACCCACTTATTCTAGCTCCATACCATAAACACACAATTGGATGGATGATCAAATGAGAGGTTCTTGATGTATATTTATACTTTTGAAAGTGCCTCCTTTATTTGAATTTAGGGTTGACCTGTAACTTATTGTTGCAACAAATTTTCCTTCCTTATTTGATTTGGGGCCGACTTGTAAATTCTTATCCTTATATTAAGGGCTTCTTGATCATACTTCATGGCTTCAAGTTTAAGAGGGCATAAATTGTCAACTATGAAGAAACATGTGACTTACCACCTATCGTTGGAAACAACATGACGAGGGTTATCCATCTATGAGGTTTTTGCATGCATTTTCAATGTCCTTCATCTTCTTTTTCCTCAAACAAGTTTGGGCTTTGTGACAGCACCTCTGGGTATTCTTGTAGACTTCTTCAAAGTGTCTTCCCATGAGGGCCATGCTTAAAGCTACGCTTTAGGGTACCACTTTAGATACTTTTTAAAATACAACCATCACTTCTAGAGGCTTCTAGACTTCTTCTAGGGTTGATATCACCCATTACTGTTGGAAAATTGATAGTAATGTCAACTTTAGAATAATTATAGAAGTCTCTAGAAGTAATGGGTATAATTGAAGAAGTATTGAAAGTGGTCCCCTTATGGCATATATTTGAGCATGGACCTCACGGGAAAGCACTTTGAAGAAGTCTACAAGAATCCCAGAGGTGTGGCCATGAGGCCCGAAGTTGATTTAGGAATATGATGTTAAAAAACATTGCAAGTACATGCAAAACCCTCATATATGGATAGTCCTCATCATTCCGTTTCCAATGGTAGGTGGTATGCCACGTGGTTCCTCGCGGTTGAGGAGTTATGTCCTTGTGAAGTTGAAAGCCCTGAAGAATGGTTAAGAAGTCCCTAAACGATTGCAACAAGAAGTTACAAGTCATTAATTAAAGGGTAAAAGGATTGTAACAAGAAATAATGATTTGAACCTAAAAGTTAAGAAGTCCCTAAATGGTTATAACAATAAATAATGAGTTGACCCTAAAAGTTAAGAAGTCCCTAAACGGTTGCAACAAAAAGCTACAAGTCATTAATTAAAGGGTAAAACAATTGTAACAAGAAATAATGAGTTGATCCTAAAAGTTAAGAAGTCCCTAAACGGTTGCAACAAGAAGTTACAAGTCATTAATTAAAGGGTAAAACAATTGTAACAAGAAATAATAAGTTTACCCTAAAATCAGGAAAAATGGTAAAACAATCATTAATTAAAGGGTAAAATAGTTGTAACAAGAAATATTGAGTTGACCCTAAAATTAGGAAAAAGGGTAAAACAGTTAGAAGTTAGCCTCAAAATAAGTCACTTGAAAAGTATAAATACACATCAAGAGTCTCTCATTCATACACACAAGTTCATTGAATATCTATCTAGTGAACACTTGATCTATTGGAAAATCTAAGGTAGCTAGGTTGAGGTAAAGCAAAGTGGATGCTTGTTCCATGTTGCAAAAAGGTATGATGATGTAGAAAGGTTGTTATAGGATTTGAAGTATGTCTGTAAACATGATTTTGATTATTATATCTTGATGGTATGACACATGCTTGAGGCATGTCTTGGGGATGTCTGGTATATGCTTGAGGCATATTTTGGATGTATTGGCACATATATTTTCCACATGGTTGAGATATATTCTGGATACTTGGGTACATGGTTTGAGGAATGTATTGGCATATTGTTTGAGGAATATCTTTGATGTTTTAGAACATACCAGAGGCATATTTCTGGTACATTGCTAGATGCATATCTTGGTGAATTTGGTCATATGGGTTGGAGATATTCTTTGTGATATTGGCATGAGATATATATGGTTATGAGTTTGATCTAGTGACAATGATAAAGGCAGTGAGAGGTTGATGTATCCATGACATGTTTTTTACCAGTGACAATTTTAGTGACAGGTTGAGTCTACATTTTGTTTTAAAGGGAGGTAGGATAGGGCAAGGAAAGGGGGTTGTATCCTCCTTCTGGTTGGAGCCAAAGAAAATGGGGAGTTGGAGCTTTCTTCATGATGGATCTTGTAAACTAGGGGGTTGGAGCCTCTTTCTGGTTGTAGTTGGAGAATTCAAGGAGTTGCAGCTTCCTTTAGGTTGGAGCCTGTAAATAGGGGGATGGAGCCTCCTTCCAGTTGGTGCTAGAGAATTTGGAAGTTGATTGTTCCTATGAATGTAATATTTGATATATATAAGAAATCATTCTTTGGTTTTCTCCCATTTGGGTTTCCACATAAAATATCTTATCCATTGTGTATAATATAATATATTGTTGAATGGTACTTCTTATGGTTATATGTTCATGAAATGTTAAATAAAGGAATAAGTGATAAATGTTGATATTCTGATTAAAAGTGGTAAAAATTGTATAATAATGATTCACCCCCCCTATCAGTATTCCAACAATTGGTATCAGAGTAGGTCCTTCAGAAAATAGTTTATTCACTAGAAGGAAGATCATGTAGTGCACTAATATTGGAGCACCACAACTTAATGGATAGAGATATGCCTTCTGGAGAATAAGGATGAAAACATATGTACAAGCACATCGATTTGATTTCTGGAAAGAAATATTAGATGTATACACAACACCTACCACTACTCCAATCGATAGACATGGAAATAAACTATGTGAAAAAATTTCAAAGGATAAAAATGTTATTTTGAATGGCCTTGATGAATCTATATATGTCAAAGTTATGCATTGTGATACTACAAAGGATATTTGGGACAAACTTCAAAACATTTATGAAGAAGATTATAAAGTACATGGGGCCAAACTTCAAACCTATAGAGGTAAGTTTGAACAATTGAAGATTAAGGAAGATGAAGATATTGCACCTCACTTTCTACACGATGATCAAATAGTAAATTCTATTAAAGGATTGGGAGAAGAAATTAAAGAACCAATAATTGTTCAAAAGGTACCGAGGTCTCTTCCAATGATATTTGATCCTAAAGTTTCAACCCTAGAAGAAAGAACAGATCATGCTACCTTGAGCATGGATGAGTTACATGGAATCCTAACAACTTATGAAATGAGAACAGAACGGGATAATCCACCTAGGAAGGAAGCAACTTTCAAAGCATCCAAGAAGACAAAGAAGACCAAGCAAAAGTCAAAGACAAGCTGCAGTTGTAGTGATGATTCAGACGAAGATGAAGAAATAGACAACTTCTTCAAGAAGTTGAAGAGAGGAACTTGAAAGTACAAACGTATGATGCCTTTAATATGCTTTAATTGTGGTAAAATTGGTCATTTTTCTTCTAAATTTTCTTATGCTAAGAAGTCAGATAGTGATGAAGAAAATATCCCAATAAAGAAAAGAAATATAAAAGGGGAGACAAGAGAAGAAAAAAACAAAAAATATTCAAGAAAAGTCTCTACTCAGAGGAGGATAGTTCCTCATCGGATGAGGATGATGATAGCGACAGTGACTCAAAAAATGTAATCGTTATGGCTTTTGAAAATGATGAAGAGGATTATGAAGAAGAAGGTGAGGTATATCTTGAAGCAAAACTAATCAACGCCTTAAGTGAACTAAAGAAAGAGAGGAAGAAAAACAAATCACTTAAGGGAGAATTAATCAAGCTAAAAGAGAGTTCTCAAGGTCCTAACTCTAAAGAAGATCAACAGATGATTATGAACCTAAAATTCCAAGTGGAAGAAGCCAAAAGGATTGAAGAAATACTCAAAATTCGGCTAGAATAAAAGGAGAAAGAGAAGGAGAGATTGGAAACAAAAATAGTTTCACTAAGGAAAGAACTTCAGAAAAGAGACATGCAACAGAACAAAACAAAATACTGGATGAAATCATCAGTGCTCAAAGGCCATATCATGACAGGTCTAGAATGGGATACAACCAAACACATGCAGAGAAGGATTCAAGCTCTATGACTACAGAACATGAAGAAAAACAAATTATTTATGCAGAAGTCACCAGGGGATCCACCAAGAAGGAAGAGTGTAAGCCTTCAAATGAGAACACTCAGGTATTTGAAAAAACTCAAGAAGAATATTACAGAAGGATGGCACCGTCTAGAAGAACCAGGATTCAAAATAAACAATCATCCATGGAAAGAAATCAACAATAAAACTACAAAAGAACAACACCATTCAAAAGATCTCCCAGGTATGAAACTATCTTTCTTGGTTTATGTTATTCATGTAATAATTTTGGGCACAAAGCTATAAATTGCAAATCCTATGCTAAGAACATAAGCAATTATGAAGGTCACTCTAGATTTAATAATCTAAGAAAGCCTCATGAAGTGTATAACATAAACTATAACAGTTTTGTATCACTAGAAGATGAAGTACACTGCTATAAATGCAACAATTTTGGACACAAGGCCAAATATTGCAGATCGATCGTTCTCTCAAAGGAACCAAAGAAAGATTTTAACAGTCACACAAAAGAACCATCAATAATATGGAGAAGGAAACATAATAGAATGAATCGTGAAGAATCTTCTATTGCTCTACAAGCCTAGTGCATACAAAGTAACAGGTACGTTGATAGTGATTGTTCAAAGCATATGACATGTGAAAAGAACATATTTATAACTGTAAAGAAAGAAATAGATGGATGATTTTCTTTTGGAAATGAAAACTCAGCCAAAATTATAGCAAAAGGACCAGTCAATCTTAGAAGTAAGGATTCCAAGGAAGAAAATGTCCTACTTGTCGAAAAAATGAAGCATAATCCGCTACGTGTGAGTCAAACGTGTGATCAGGGACATAGACTTATATTTGACTCAGAGAAGTGTGAGATAAGAAAATAAGGACCAGGCAAATTGGTGGCTACAATAATGAGGACTCCAAACAACATATACATATTAAATGAGATTGGAAAGAAAAGACGTTGTTTGTGAAAGGAAAATGAAAGTTCACTTTGGCACAAAAGAATGGATCACATGAACTTTGAAAATCTTGTCAAAATTGGTAGAAAGAAAACAATAAGAGAAATGCCTGAAATTTCAAAACCAACTAGTACTATGTGCAAGCACTTCCTACAAGGAAAAAAAACAAGAAATCAATTCAGATCGAAGGAATACTCTACAACAAATCCATTGGAAATTCTACACATTGATTTATGTGGACCAATGAGAACAAAATGAATGAATGCCGAATAATGCTTCATGCCCCTTATTGATAATTATACAATAATGTCTGTAGTTTGTTTTCTCAAGAAGAAATCAGAGGCATTCAAACATTTCAAAGTTTTCAAGGAGACGGTTGAAAACGAAATGGATTTGAGAATTAAGTGCTTAATATCAGACAATGGAGGTGAATTCAAATCAAAATAATTCATGGATTTCTATGAAGAGAATGGAATAAAAAGGAAGTTCTCAACAACTAAGACACCTCAACAAAATGGAGTCGTTGAAAGGAAGAACATAACTGTAACATAGATGGCCAAAAGCATGCTGAAATATTTGAAGTGAGCAATGTATTTTGGGTACAAGTAGTGAACAAAACCATTCTTATTTTGAACATAGGAATTCTCAGAAGCAACAGTGAAAAAAATCCATATGATTTATGGAAGGGAAGACCAACAAACATCAAGCATTTTAGAGTATTTGGAAGCAAATGCTACCCAAAAAGAGAAGATGAAAGAGTTGGAAAATTTTATTCTCGAGTTTATAAAGGCATATTGGTTGGATACTCAAGAAAAAATGAGGCATACAAGTGTTATAATCTAAGTCTAAACAAGATTTTGGTATCCAAAAGGAAATGAAATGACTATGGTATCCTACGTAGATGCATATTGGGAAGGAAGCATTGATGATAGAATAAGTACTAGGGGAGCAACCTTTTATTTGGGTGATTTTATGGTATCCTGCTTAAGTAAGAAGCAATCCTCAATATCATTATCTACAAGAGAAGTAGAATATATTGCAGCAACAACATATTGAAATTGGGTTCTCTAGATGAAGCAAAACCTGCAAGATATACAAGTGAAGTATGATGAGCCTATTTCGATATTATGTGACAATACCAATGTTATAAGTATCTCTAAGAATCTGGTGATGCATTCCAAGACTAAACACATTTCGATCAAGTTTCACTTTCTGCAGGAATAGGTTACGAAAAATAATATCAAGTTAGAGTACATTGGGAAAAAGGAACAGATTTCAAACATCTTCACCAAATCTCTCCCAAGAGAGACATTTGAGTATCTTAGACAGAAACTTGGAGTAGTTTCTGCTCCACAATGAACTACATGACATCTTTGCAAAGAATACAAGGGAATATAAATCATCTATGAAGAGAATATAAAAGAACCTTAATATGAATTCTTTTTATATGTTAGTGGTTTACATCATCAAGAAGCACCAATGGTCAAAGAACACGAAAGGAGAGAAAGAACAAAATCATAATAAAAAGTTCAAAAGAATGAAGTCAGGGAAAGAGATTGTCAGAAGAAGGTATACTGTCAGGGGGAGTTACCCTTTTCCATTGATTTCAAAGGGGGAGAATTGATCACATGCAGAGCATGAGTATTGCCATCAATGCCAAAGGGGGAGATTACTGGACAATTGATTTCCATTGATTTCAACTTTAAAAGAAGCCTAGAAGTCTCTACAAGTAATGGGTATAATTGAAGAAGTCTCCAAAGTGGTCCCCTTATGGCATAACTTTGAGCATTTCCCTCATGGCAAGACACTTTGAAGAATTCTACAAGAAGCCCAAAGGTGTGTTCATGAGTCCCAAGACCGAGGAATATGAGTTTGAAAAACATTACAAGTACATGAAAAACCCTCGTATATGGATAGTCCTAGTCATGTTGTTTCAAATGGTAGGTGGTATGCCATGTGGTTGCTCATGATTGAGGAGTTATGCCCTCATGAAGTTGAAAGCCCTAAAGAATGTTTAAGAAGTCCCTAAATAGTTGCAACAAGAAGTTACAACTTTTTAATTAAAGGGTAAAACAATTGTAACAAGAAATAATGAGTTGACCCTAAAAGTTAAGAAGTCCCTAAATGGTTGTAACAAGAAATAACAAGTTGACCCTAAGAGTTAAGAAGCCCCTAAACGATTGAAACAATAAGTTACAAGTCATTAATTAAAGGGTAAAACAATTGTAACAAGAAATGTTGAGTTGACCCTAATATCAAGAAAAAGGGTAAAACAATCATTAATTAAAGGGGAAAACAGTTGTAACAACAAATACTAAGTTGACCCTAAAATAAATAAAAGGGTAAAATAGTTACAAGTTAGCCCCAAAAGAAGTCACTTGAAAAGTTTAAATACACATCAATGGTCTCTCATTCATACACACAAGTTCATTGAATATCTATCTAGTGAACACTTGATCTATTAGCAAATATCAGGTTGCGAGGATGAGGTAAAGAAAATGGGATGCCTTTTCCAGGTTGCAACAAGGTATGATGATACAACAAGGTTGTTACAGGATCTAAGGTATGTCTGTATACATGATTTTGATTTTTATATCTTGATGCTATGACACATGTTTGAGGCATATCTTGGGGATGTTTGACTTATGCTTGAGGTATATTTTGGATGCATCGACACATATATTTGGCACATGGTTGAAGTATATTCTGGTTACTTGGGTACACAGTTTGAGGCATGTGTTGGCATGTTTTTTGAGGAATATCTTTAATGTTTTAGCACATACTAGCAGTATATTTTTAGTACATTGTTAGATGCATATATTGGTGAATTTGGGCATATGGGTTACAGAAATTCTTGGTGATATTGGCATGAGCTAGATATGGTTATGTGTTTGATCTAGTGACAATGATAGAGGAAGTGAGAGGTTGATGTATTAGTGACATGTTGTTTATCAATGAGAGTTTCAGTGACATGTTGAGTCTACATTTATTTTTAAGGGAGGCAGGATGGGGAAAGGAAAGGGGGTTGTAGCCTCCTTCCAGTTGGATCCAAAGAACACGAGGAGTTGGAGCTTCCTTCAGGTTGGTGCCTGTAAACTAGGGGGTTAAAGCCTCCTTCTAGGTGTAGCTAGAGAATTTAGGGAGTTGTAGCTTCCTTCAGGTTGGAGCTAGTAAATAGAGGGTTGGAGCCTCCTTCCAATTGGTGCTGGAGAATTTGGAAGTTGGTGCTTCCTATGAATGTAATATTTGATATATATAAGAAAGAATTTCATGGTTTTCTCCCATTTTGGTTTCCACGTAAAATCTCTTTTGCACTGTGTATGATGTGATATATTTTTGAATGGTAATACTGCTTATGGTTATATGTTCATGAAATTTTTAATGAAGGAATACGTTATAATTGTTGATATTTTTATTAAAAGTGGTAAAAATTGCATAATATTGATTCACCCCCCTCTTAGTATTCCAACAATTACTTCTAGGGGATTTTGGGGCTTCTGTACTTCTTCTAGCGTTCAAATCAATGGAAACCAACTTTCCAATATTTGATACAATTATGACTTCAAAAATAGCTTCTTCTCTTCGTATATCCAAAAATAAGAGTATCAATAGTCTACACAGTGGGAAAATTCCCCTCTTTACATTCAACGAGTTCTCTTTTATAAGACAAGAGAGACTCCTTAGTTTTTGTGACTTTTCGTTTTGTTTCCCTTTTGTTTGTCATTATATAACTTCAAATTTATTTTTCATTTTTTTAAATGAATATGTGAGCACTATAAATAGAAGCTGAAGAGACTCTTGAGCAGTTATTCTCTCCTTAAGGAAGTTCATAAATCATAATCATTTAAAAATTATTAACTACGCGTGTTCTTGTCTTCTTATGTTCTTTAAATTTTTTCTAGGAATTTATGTTGTTAGTCTACTAATTAAGATAATTCCATATTATTATTCTCTATCTCATCCTTCCAACGCGCTCTTGCAGGTCCAATTTTGACTCATGTAACTCCAGATATGAATTCTTGAACATTGCACAGTTCATTTTCTAATTAAATTTGTGCCGCTTTTGTTTTCTATATTTTCTAAGAATTTTTTCCCTCAATATATCAACACTAGTTATACCAACTTGGTCTATTTTATTTTATCTTTTTGACGAGCTATCATGGGCTTGATTTCATTTCTTGTAGCCCCATATATGGTTGTCTGAAGTTTACATAGTCAATTCACCTCGCCCCCCAAATTTGTGACCTTTTTTTCTTCATGTTTTCTAGGGTTATATATCACTATTTTGGCTTGAAATCCTCTTCCAATGTATTCTTCTCCTTGATACCTTTCCAATGAGGTATCCTGGGATCGATTCCGACACCTGTAGCTCAAGATATGTTTGTTTGAAATTAAGTGCTCAAGATTTGTTGATCTGCTTGTGGGTGAATCTTGGTCATAGATCTTCAACCTGAAAATCATTGTTCCACACTCATGAGGTAATTTAATACTAAATGTCTAATATTTGTTTTATCCCCTTTAGTTGATTTGTGTAAGAACCTAGAGGAGACATATGACCTAGGTCTCGTGTTGTAATTTTGGCCAATTACTATAGTTTTTTATTTATTTTTAAGGTAAGAATCTATATATTACCTCTCAGAAACATAAATTGCAGTATCAACTGTCATGCCAGAGTTATGTTTGGTTTGAATTTCCCCGTGGGGAAACCAATTCAACCAGTCTATCAAAATTAACGATAAAAAAAATTAAATTGGTTGGCTTGAATCGCTCAGTAGGGAAACCAATTCAACCGAGTTTGTCATAAAATACTGAACGATCAAAATAAACTATCTATAGAAATTCAAACTGGAATGAATGTGCAAGGTGCCATGCAAGGCCCAAAAGTGATCATCAGGATTCAAAATTAATTGACAAAATTGAACATAAGAGATGACACCTATGCTCATGCGAATATAAGAGGGTCGGGTTGGTGGTCGTTCTTTGGCATGTCACTCATTTTCACCACCTGGAGGCCTGGAGTAAGGATCTCTGCTGAATTTTTCGTGGCATTGGTGATCCGGATCTCAGGTGATGAGATCTGGATGGCTTGAATGCCGAGAGAGGAGGAGCTTAGATGTGCCAATATTGCATGAAAACAAAAATATGGACAAAAACATGTAAATGAAGTACTCGGGAGGTGAGTCTCAAAGAGGAGCCTCACCTCTAAAACTAATTACTAGTAAATCTCTCAGAGCTAATTAATCTCACAATGAATGATAGAAAATATGAGAGAAGCCAAAATCAGTAACTTGATATTATGAGAAGGCTTTCTAGGCCTTTATATAGCATTACAAAATGGTCCATTGGACAAAGTCAAAAAGAGAAAATTAAATGAGTCTCTATTGTTAGTATAATAGATCTAACTACCCAACTAACTAAGTAGTGGAACATAAAACCCGATACAATAATGGAAAGATGTCATTAAATGAGTCTTTATTATTATAATAATAGATCTAACTACCCAACTAACTTAGTAGTGGAAAATAAAAACCAATGGATAGGTAGGACTCTCTTTGACTCATATGGGCAACCTGTTAGCCCAATTAATTAATGAGAAGGTGGGCATCTCCTTGATCCAAATGGGCAATCTATTAGCTTTATAGATTTATGACTTTTGCATCCGAATTTAGACCATATACCCCATAAAATTCGAATCAATTGGTTGCTAGACCTGGAGAGTGGAGGGAGATAAGAAAGGTTGTGAGCAGAGATTCAATTACATCCCCTCACCTGTCCATGTTATCCAACCAAAATCACAAGTCATCCACATCCTTTATAACTGCATTATGGTCCAACCGAGGAGCGGGAGCATAGTAAAATAACCAAAGTGTAGGGTCACATAAGCACAGAGGTGACAGGCTGAGTCTTTCATCCATCGCCCAGATGAAATCGTAGAGAGTGGCATGTCGAAGTAGCGAGTCCAATGCTCAGAGGAATGAATGTTGCATTCAATCATCAAGGAGGAAGTAAATGAAGAGGGGCACGAGAGGTGCGCTTCACGTGGCCGACGCATGCCTGGAAAGCGCCACTCTCTCCCTTGTACACGTAGAGCTTGCTGACACCCCATCCAGGGGGCCAATTACTATAGTGAAGATAGGAAAATGAAATAAAAAAGAAATGAAATAGGAAAATGAAAAACATTAACTAAAATAATCTGTGAAAATCAAAATTAATAAAAATTAAAATAGTTAAATTCCCAAAATTAAAATTAAAAGGTAACTCAAACCCTTCTGATAACACGTCAGAATGGTATTATGCGCATATGCTCCGATGGGTAACACTTGATGGAAACTCATCAAAGTCTGAATACTCCATCTGATGGCTTATAAAAAATATTAAAATAATACTCCATCCTATGGCCTATGAAAACTATTAAAATAATACTCCATCCGATGGGCTACGAAAAATATTAAAATAATACTCCTTCTGATGGCTTATCAGGGTCCCCTAGTCGGAAGGTGAAGGTAGGTCTTGGTAAATTCCAACTCCGATGGTAACTCATCCCAATGGAAAAATTAATACAATATTAACCAAAGTGATGTATTTTGATGGCTATGGTAAATCTATCTGATGGTTGATAAGTCTTCTCGATGACCTCATCAGATTCTGATGGTTGGAGGTCAACTTAAGAAGTGATAAGGTGAGCTTCGATCGTGTAGGCTTATGATGAAATTGATTCCGATGAGTTATTCATCACGATGGATTGAGTCCGATGAAATCTCCAGATGGCTTGAAATATTAAATTGATAATGTTAAGTTTCCAAGGGTATTCAGTGAAGGGAGAGGGGATTTCGAGAATGAAGAAAGGTTTGTCGAGGGAAGCATTTGTTGGAAAATTAGGAGGTATTTATTAATGGTAATTCCCGATGGGAATTTACCGTGAAGTGAAGGTGAAGACCAATGGGAATATGCCAGGGAAATATTAAGTTGAATTCTAATGGGTGAGGGGAAAAAATGGAAAATTTAAAGTAAAAAAATGAAACTAAATGAAATTAAATAAGAAAAATAAAATGAAAATATACAACCTAAGACTTACTGGGAAAATGTGAAAAATAAGATTAACATAAAAACCAAAAAGAAATAAACTAATATATATACACATATATACATAAAAACCAAAAAGTCAAATTGTTTCTAATTTTACGGGAGTAGAAAAAAGAATGAGAATGTACATATTATACATTAGGGTTTTAGGAAAAAAATATTGTTAGTGTTGGAAGTCACTCCTGGATTGCTTGCAGGAGCAGAGCCTGACACCCATCAGTTTAATGTCATGGTTTGTTTATAAAGGGGTGATCAAATGGAGATAAAGACTCAAGGAGATATTGCTCTAACTCAGGAACTGGGTCTAGCATGCATGGGACAAAGGAGGTCTTGATCTAACTTCAGCCAGTGAGTTGATTGAAAGATGAATAGGTGGAAGACTTGGTAAGAAAGGTGAGCAAACAGCTTTGGGCAACAGGCTTTCGGCAGTTCGCAAAAGAAAGACTCTGAATGCAAGATCAACTTGGTTCAGGGTCTCAAGAAACTGAGAAGGGACTTGACTGGACCCTCCAATTCCAAGTCACTCAGCACTGGGAAAATCACAAGAACTGATTAGAGACGACGTAACTGCTACAGTGATCCAACCTACATCATCCTATAACAGCTACAACTCGATTGGATCCTCCAATTCCGAGTTGCTCTAACACAGTTTAAACAAAGACATGAAAGAAACTGGCATTCATAAGGCAAGAAGTCTCAAAAGTCCATACATAACCAGAGTATCAGTGCTTCATTAAAGATTTACAACCAGGAGCTCTGCTCAACCATCGATAGATACAAAAATGGCGAAAATGCCTTCATATACTCAAAACAACAACAACAACAGAATCGAGACGTTGCATTAAAAGCTTTGTGTCTGCATGGCTTCTGACAGTCAACACCTGCAGTCTCTGAAAGATCGTGCAACCTATGGCAGACGCGATTGAACTCCTGACAGTTCCATAGGCGAATCGACGTGCCTTTAATGCGTTGTCGGGCTTTCCCATTATAACGAAGGTGATGTCTAACCACCACCAACTACTTCAATAACTACTTCATTGGGATTGAGGATGGCCCGACCAACTCGACACTTTT
>ML778501.1:382669-419945 GCA_009831015.1 Picea engelmannii | reverse complement strand
TACTAGGTTTTCTCATACAATACAATGGATGACTTACACACATAGGTATCCTCTCTTTTTTCCTTGGAACTTGCATATGAGCATAGTCCATACCTTGTTTTAAATATGCACTTTAGAATTTTCTAGTTGATCTTGATTCCTCCCTAAAAGTGGTAAAAATATATATCCCAAAGTATTGATACATAAGTTTAAAGGGTTATTTGATATTATGGCATCGTTAAGCCAATGGGATATATTTTGTCTTTTAATGATATTGTTCCACACATTTATGTTGAAAACATATTTCATAGGCTTTTTGTGCTTGCCATGTAATTGGACATCTCCTCTGGTTTGCATTCATGGATGCATTAGTGAGAAACCTAGACTTCATTCTCTACCTAACTTTTGCTTCCTTTTTTTCCATCGCATTCTTCAAGCTAGAAATCTATTCTTTCAAATCCCTAACCTCATCACTTTCCTTTTTGGAATGTGTAGTACCAAGTTCATTGGTTGCATCCTGCTCTGCAAATTTTAGAGTGTTGATTGTCTCCCTAGTTTAATGGATGGTTTTGCTGCACTGGGGGGAATTCAAGTTATGCCCATATTTCCAACAACCATTTCCACTAGTTCACTTCCAATCACTATATGATTTCAAAGATAAAATGAAGTTTGCAACTTTCATTGATGATCCTCCTTGAAAGAAAGCTCACGTAAGATAATATTATAAAAACTAAAACGAGGCAATCACTTCATTGTTGACAAGATTTAGGGTTTCTTCCCACACACTGTTAAAAGGTGAAATCATAGTAAAGGTGTGTGAGGTGTTTATCTGATCAACTTTTTCCCTAGACAAATGTTTTCCTATGAAATTAGTTCAACTTTGTCATAGCCTTCATGAAAATGGGAGTGATGCATCCCATGTCGCACTTGAAAAAATATTCGGATGCGACATGTCTTATTTTATGTGCCACTTAGTCTTTATGAGTCACACTTTTTTTTTTTTTAATTTGGTGTGAAAAACATGCCTCACACCCTTATTTAAATTATGTGTAAAACTCTTGTGTTGCTCCCTTCAGAACGTTAGGATGATGCGATAAGATTTATGTGTATCATACTTAAAATAATTTTGGGTGTGACATATCTTGTGATCATTATGTATGACACTTAAAATTGTTTTGTGTGCGATATGTAACTCCCTTCTAAACTTTTGGTCCATGCAATAAATTAATTTGTCATGGAGATAGTAAGTTCGAAGTGACGCAATGTATCACATTACGATAAAGTTTGGTGCAACACAATGTATCACATAAACATAAAATTTGGTGTGAGACACTATAAATAAGGAAATATCTTTGTGGTGTGAGACACTACAAAGATAAAAAGTTTGAGGATATGTGATGGATTGCAAGGATAGAAACATTTGGGAGATGCGATACATTGCATGGATGGAACATTTATTTATTGTGATAAATGAATCTTTAAGGAAGTGAGTCGAGTCTCATTGAAATAAAGTTTAAGTGTGACACGATGTGTCACAGATAAAGAGAAATCATGTAAGATACAATGTGAAGGAGAAAATTTATGAAATATGCGAGAAGATAGTTTGTACAATTTTTGGAAGGATTTATAAGGGGAAAAAACAACTTGCTTAGAGGCTAACAAAAATATCAAAGCAAGCCTTTGAAGAGCCTAGTGAGATCAAAGGGAAAAGAACCATGAAAAACTTCATAATAAAAACTTCAGAGTAAAGGAAGACAATGTACAGAGAAGTGCATGAAAGTTGAGAAATCCAAATTAAAGGAGGGTCCCCATGTTATTTTTTCCTTCATTAGATGTTGGAGTCGAAAATAGAATGGGGATTTGTTGTTAGCTCAACAAAACCATATACTCATGAAATTGGAGTTGATATTGATAGTTATGAATGCACACCTATACCATAGCCATTGAGAAAGGAACTATTCATAGTATCTAATAACAACCATGATTACCATGTGAAAAAGAATCTTGAGTGACAAAGTCCCTACATATGTATTTTGGGAGGAGGCAAGTTGTATAAATATTTAAACAAGATGGAATGAATGCACTGAGAGATACATACAATAGAAAGACATATAGACATTAGGGTTACAAATTATGAGTGTTTTATCTAGTGGTTCATCTTTTCCACAACTCTTGAATGCTTTCATTGTACCTAACACCAGTATTTTAATTTTTACTTGCTTGCACGATGAGTTTTTTCCATCAATACTTTAAGTCAATGACATGTTGTAGTGCCAAGTTTGGTGACCACCCTACATAGAGCATAACCAACTAAATGTCCAAAAAATTCACACACTATATTATCCTTTGTAGTGCTCAAATCATAACAAGTGTGATAAATCTCTCTCCCTCGTTCCTCACCATTCTGCACACATAAAAGTTTTATATGTACACCACCATCACATAATATATGTTGTAGTAAGGTGAATCACAAAATATATGGTGACTCACCATTTTGCACACACAAAAGTTTTATATGTACACCACTATCACAAAATATATGTTGCAGTAAGTTGAATCAAACAATATATGGTGTAGTAAGGTGATCGATGAAGCATTCAAACAAAACAAAAAAGTATCTAATGTACATGTTATAAAACAATTTCAATAACACAAGAAGTGATTTCTATATAAAAAGGTGCTCAAAGTTTAGAAAAACCTAAATGATTAGCATCTCAAAGTTGAAGAAATAAATCACTATTTAATGTTTAAACAAAATAATATATCCAAATTTCAGCATAGACTCATCAAATGGTAAATAAGAAAAATAAAATAATTAAAGGCAAAATAAAATGAGTACACAAAATAATAACACATGGAAGTAGAAAACATAATGATTATAACAAAAGGAGTATTTATACATAGACAAATAAGTTGAAAAAGGTTTAATAAATTATAGAAATAGATGTCAATAAAAGAACAAGCTAACATGTTAACGAGGGGAAAATGAGAGTTTTTTAATGTGAAGAAGAAGAAAACATTTTTTAAAATGAAATTGAAAAACAATTTTCAATAACATGGTTGTGGCTTTAATGCAGAGGCCAAGAAATAAACAAAACTATATAATTATGTTGAAGGGGAGGTTCCTCATAGGATTTCGTCGTCTATCCGAAACCTATATAAATATACCACGTATCTTCTCTCCATGTCATTCAAGTATCATTTGACAACGAGGTCATCTGTAACATTGACTATTCCTTATCTCGTACTGCTTATATTGATTTTCCCTTATCTCCTCCCGCTTTAATATTGCTTCAATATTGATTCTGTAAGGTGGTCATAAGAGATAGGCGGTTGAGGTCGGAAACACCATGTGAAATAAGACCCCACCCCAAAATTTCACTCTCATGCATGCATTTCAATGATATCAAAGAATTTTCTTTTCCAAGCTCTGTCCTAGATTTCAACTGAAATTAAGGTATTGATATTGTTTGAGATCCATGAAAACAAACCCCAAGTGTCAAAAATACACAAGACACTCATAAAATGGTGACTGGGCTGAATTCAAAGATAATAATTGAGACTACCTCAAGTGGGTTATGACACAAATCCATACATATCCCATCCCATTGGTGGTCCTCCACACCCATAATTAGCATCATACCATCAACAACTTCAGACCTTCTAGGGTGACTAGATGAGGGAGGTGGAGAAGGCGCGGGACTTCAAGGCCCACAACCTGCCTCTAGCCATAATTAAGAATATCATGAAGGTGATCGAGACCCAACATGACCAATCAATTGACATGCACATAAAGACCTTCCTTCCCCCCTTCAATATTTTGATACAAATGTTCTAGGCATGATGATTCTCGTGTAATACCATATGATTGAATATATAGTAGCTGATATGAAAATACCAAATGCGTTCTCGAGCAACTTGATCTACAAATGTTAATGATACTCTGATATTAATTCATCCCGACCCGATTCAGGAAATTAAAGGACCAATTTGACCTATTTTCAATTTATCACGTGAATGTTTGATCCATAAATCTCAAGACGAAATGATACATAAACAAAATATTCTCAACAACGAGAATTTCCATGTGAATAATCTATCAATTACAAACTCATACAAACGAGCACATAAGAAAGCTCTATATGATGTCTTCCCCTTAATTCATACAAAAAATTACAAGAATCTATGTACAAAAAGAAGTAATACAGCGTTGTCTTTCTTCTTAACTCACACAAACAAGAAAATCTATGCAAAAAAGAGGTAATACAAGGCTTTCAAACTTTCTCAACTTATGAAAACGACACATAATCTCTACATAAATAGATAAAATACAAGGCTTTGGACATGAAAACCTCTTCCTAACTCTTACAAACGAGTTAAAACTCTATATGAAGAAAAATGACACAAATCCTCTCAACACACAAGTGTTCTCTCACACATGAGTGTGTTCTATATACCAATGTTGTGTAGTCATATACATGTTTTACAAGAGGATGGGTTCCTCTTTATATAGGAGAGGCTCCTCATTCGATCCCAACCACTTATTAAATGATTAAGTTACAATGGATAAGCCATATGCTATCTTTAGCATAGGCGTTACAACCATATTACAAAAAATAACAAATGTATTTATGTACAAAACCCACTTAACCAAGTCTCAAGGCTATAATACATGGCATAGTATGGAATGTGGGTCGTTGCACAACAAAACCCATTATAATAGGGCTTATGCGCATGTATTGGAGTGGGGGTTATAATATTGTTAAAAAAAATATTAAAAACCCACTTAATAAAGTTGTGGCATATTGGAGTACATGGAATATTTGTTTATAGGGTTGAGTTGATCTAATGATTAAATATTCCTTTTTGGAGTAGGCTAATTCGAGAGAAATCTTCCCTCCTAATTTTTTCTTTTCAGGTAAAAAAACGAACCCGAATCTGGCCAAAATTTCAGAGGTGGTCTAAGTTTCGCATGGATCAAAGTTCCATGCATTTCATAGCCTTACCTTGGGGGGTTTGCCCCATTTAAAACCAACTCAAATGCTCAAAAAATCGATCAGAATTTTGGATTGGCCGGAAATTTAAAAGCATGTCGTCGGAAAACCTGTCGAAAAAATAATTTGGGAGGGGAAGATTTCTCCCGAGTTAGCCCACTCCTTCCTTTTTTAGTACAAGTAGCTACTAGTTCTGCTATGACTTTTTACTATCGTCCGATCGTTAGAGAAGCTTCTGCCTATGTTCAATACCTAATTATCGAAGTTAACTTTGGTAAAAGTGGTTGTAAAAAACCACATAACATATAGTTTCATGGCATATATTAACATAACCCCTGCGCGCACACATTTAGTCATGGTTTCCAGGTATATAATGTGACCGAGGGTCTGGGGCTATGCCCTTGGCCCTCTCCTTCGCCATTTGTAACAAATTTTGAATTCAAATAAATTCTTTTCCACAGATAAATAAGAACCATTATAGTGGCATGTTGTGTGGAGACATCGGTTGGTAAGAAGTCGGGGGTTCGATTCCCCTCTCCTCCATTAAATTTTTACAAAAAAAACTCTCATGGGGTTGCCACATGACACCCTCTCATTGGTTGTCCTTTTCCACATGTCTATCAATTATTGGAACACGTCAACCTAGAATTCGAACACCTCACCTGCCATGTGTACCTATACGGGTGTGCTACGTGTCACCCTTGTAGTGGTGAAGCGTGTCACCCTAACCCTTTGACTTATTTTCATTTAACAAAACTTAAAATTTGACTAAGCATAATTTTCAGATGCGATCTCCATTTGAGGCATCTTTCACATCGTTGGAAATATGGCGACTAGCTCTGCACATTGATGTTGTTTTCTTGATCATTTGATATAGTCACATTTTGACCTTTTTTGATCCCTTGGGACCTCTATGAACGTTCCAGATCCTCGTAAACCTCTATAAGGGTTCCTTAGATCCTCCTGGATCAGTAACACTCTATGATTATATAATAAAAAAATGCACTCAAATGGACCAGTTTACGTTCTGTTTATTATACAATGCATTGTTTGTGTCATGCATTGTTAAAACTTTGTGAAGTGTGTATTTATAAAAGCAAAATTTCTACCCTATGTGATTTTTTTTTTTTTCAACAGAAAAATTACTGATTTATATTAGAAATATAATTGTGTACACATTTTCAACATCTCCATAGTTCATGCTAACATGGAAATCCTCCAAAAATTCTTGACATTTACAAAAAAAACCCTCACTTATAAAGAGATTTTTTATATGACTCTGATTTGAATCTTTTAGTACACAAAAAATGAATCCATATTGATGCATATAACCCATAAAAATCATGGAAAGTATTGACCCATCTATGATCCGCTAATATCTATGCCAAGAAGGGAAATCTGAGGAAAAAAAATATAAAGAGAGAATTGTCCTCAAATTTCTTAGATGACTGGGGAGACCAAAATATATAACTGCTAAGCATTTAAAAAATATTAAAAAAGAGGGTAGGCTGATCATTTCCATCAACGCACAAATTGTATTCTATCCTTCCTTCGGTCTTCGTCAAAGCCTTTTTCGAGATATACTTTACTTCCTTGTTTAGCGCCCTATAAACATGTGTGTAATAGATATCCCTAAATGATTTTTTGAGCTTGATAATTCTGTCCATCCACCCCATCAAAGAGGAAACCTATAACTTTCCTCTATCCTTCAACCAATCAATAATAATCTTTTAGTTGCCAATTACCTGGATGACTTCAATATTCAAATTCACAACCATGATATGAGTCGCCCACGCTCCTAGAAGTTCTTCCCTGGTATTTGTCCCAATGATTCAATTGAAGTTCCACTTATAAACTGAGTTTTCACTGATCCTTATCAATCCCCCTGCCCCACACCTTTGATCACTTAATTGCGCTGCTTCATCAAACCAACTGACTATTGGAGTAGTGAAACTTGGGATTTGAACTAAACGAGGAATAGCCTTCTTCAGTGTATTTGTCCGAAGTGCTAAGTTTGCCCGAATTTTAAAAACTACAGAAAGGGTAGAAGGATTCCTTCCATCGATTTTTTTTTTATTCCACTCCAACCAAAAAAACCAACATAGGAGGGATGGGAGAGTAATGAAAGAAGACTCCTTTCTATCCCAGTTTTCATAGCACCCAAATAACGAGTTTCCTTCCCGGATAGTCATAATGTTTAGCTCCCTTTTTATCCTATTCCAAACATCCTGAATGAAGCTGCAATTTACAAATAAATGATACACAGATTTTGCGACTTTTGAACACAAATGGCATATGTTTGGGCCTTCCCAACCTTTTCTTTGCAATGTATCCCAGGTTAAAATTTTATTCTCAATGTATAACCATGTGACTAATTTAATTTTTTGTGCCATATCCCAATTCCACATATGTCTTCTCCAACCCCCAATAACATGCTGCCACTTCTTTTTTGCAA
This sequence comes from Picea engelmannii, assembly GCA_009831015.1. Taxonomy (NCBI): domain Eukaryota; kingdom Viridiplantae; phylum Streptophyta; class Pinopsida; order Pinales; family Pinaceae; genus Picea; species Picea engelmannii. Next base: position 412,517 of record ML778501.1, on the reverse strand, counting down.
AAGAACAATATATATTTTTTACAGTAAGGCTACCAGATATGTCTTCCCTAGTCCAAATGAGTGCATCCTCTTGATTCTGTAAATGCACCCCTACTCCAATTAATTCCTTGCAATATGCATCCCATTCCACTGCTAAGTTATCACTAAGGCCGATCTCCTCACTAGTTTTCCAATGATCTAACAAAATATCCGATCTGATTTTTCTTATAGCCTGGTAGAGCTAAACCATGCTATTTCTTTTCAGTTCAGATATAATTTGATGAATTGAAAAGGACGAATTCCCTAGTCCCAAAATTCTTTCCAATCCTAGAAATACTGAGTGACCAGACCCCGGCCTCCAACTCAGCCAATGAGTAATCAAATGCAAGGACTTCAGAAGGTTCTTCCAAGTCTAAGAGGCAGATGACACTGTGGCTAAAGTCAATCTAAGCCAAGTGACTACCGAGCACTGAGGAAGATATCTTTATTTTATCACCTTATTCAAAAATCCATCCTTCATCAGGACTCACCACAAAGAGTTTGTAGCCAAGGATCTGTTAAAAAGGAAGATATTTCTTATCCCCAGCCTCCCATATGTTTTGGTTTTTCTAAAATTTCCCAGCTACAAAGATGCTTATGATTTTTCCCACCGTCACCCGATCAAAGAAAACTAAACATTTGTTTACTTATCTTTTCCAAAATTGATGTTGGAATGGCAACCAATGCCATCTAGTAGATAGATTTTCGTTCAAGAATAGATTTGACTAGTGTGTAGCGGCCAACCAGTGACAACCATCTATTACACCACATCTTGATCCTTGTTTCAATATTTATAAGGATCCATCTCTAGTCCATAGTCTTGTAAGCATCCTCCTTTAAGAAGTATCCAAGATATCGAAAACCCTTTGCTAGATCCTTGAAATTATAAGGAAAAAATTCATTTAAATTTCCTAAAGTCTCGCCTTGGATTCCATCTTAGTAGAAGGTATACTTTGTCCAATTTATTAGCAGATCGAAGGCACTACAGAAAATCAGTAGGATATTTTTTATCTCTTTCCACTCATTAACAATTTCTTTTGTCATAATTATCACATCATACACAAAGAACAAATGCAAAATCTTGACTAATCTGGAGACCTTTACGCTTGAAAACATTCTTTCATCCTTTCATTTCTTTAAAAGTAGGCTAAATCCTTCCATGATTAAAATGAATAGCAGAGGACATAACATACAAACTTGTCTCAAGCCTCTACCACTCTGAAACATTTGTGTAGTCTCCCTGTTTATAAGGACTACGAAGTTTACACTGGTCACATAACTCAAGATCTAGTTTTTGAAAGGAATACTAAAGCCCGTTTGAATGCGATTCATTTGTAAAAAATCCCAATTGATGCAATCATAAGATTTCTTAATATCCAACTTTAAGATCATATCTTTTGAATTTTTTACCTTTATACTGTGCAAGAACTCCCATGCCATGCCTATTGCATCCAAGATCTTTCTACCTTTTAAAAAACCTGACTGTTCCTCCGACAATGAGCGAGAAAGTATATGATTTATCCTATTTGAAATTATCTTTGAAATCATCTTGTAACAAAAATTACAAAAATAAATTGCTCTGTAATCACCAAAAGACGATGGATTATTAAATTTTGGGATACGAGTCAAAAAGGTCGTGTTTAATGACCTATTCACTAAGCCTCGAGTCCTAGAATCCGCCACCACTTCTAGTAAATCATCTCCCACTAAGTCAAAGAAGTGGATAAATAACTCTACAATGAAATCGTCAGTCCCCAGGCTCTTGTCTTTAGAAAAATACTTGAGGACCTCCCAAATTTCCGACTTCGTACAAGGTCTGTCTAATAGAAATGTATCATCATCCTTGAGAAAATGACCATAAAGACTGGCAGTATCAACTTGATCGTTAATAACTACATGGGCGGACTTCTCATAATTTTTTTTAAAGTAATTGACAACTTCTTTTTTGATATCACCCTGGCCAGAATGAAGTTCACCACTCTCATCCTTGATCTCCCAAATATGTTTTTTGTTCCTTCTAAAGCTTGCAAAAATGTGAAATAATTTTGTATTCTTATCACCACTCTTTATTCAGATGGCTCTACTTCTTTGTCACCACAAGTCTTCTTTAACTAACAAGATTTTGTCTCACTCGGCCTCTAGAATTTTTAATTGAGTATCGCTATCATTGCTCCTATCCTCCTGTGGCGCTTCCAGAAATAAGTCTTTCAAATTTCACTCCAATCAAAATAACCTTTCTTCTTGTTTTTTATTTTAAATCTTTTGCCCAAGATTTTATGCGAAATTTTAATGACTTCAACTTTAGAACTAATCTCTGTTGAACATCACTTTCAACCAAATGAGCAGGTTCCTACCAGACTTCACTCACTAAAGAGGTGACCTCTTCTTCGCATAACCAGCTTGTGTTAAACTTGAATGGATAGGCCATCGGTAATGAATGACAATCTAATTTAAAAAGACAGGTGCATGGTGTGAAATGAAGGGATATTCCACCCAAGATTTGTATCTTCTAACTCCCAATATGAGATCTTCAGCCACAAAGACATGATCCAATATTTTTGAAATACCAACAGAGCCCCCTCTGCGATTTCTCCAAGTCGGTACCAGAACATCTGGTGCAATGTATACCAGTGTATATCCATGAAATAAGTCTTTAAAGAAAATTGTCAATAGATCTAAGTGTGCAGAAATTACCCACATCTCTCCAACATCATAGGTGAAATTTAAGTTGCCAGCCAAAATAAGATTTTTGTGTGCCAAAAGACCCCTGACAAACCACCTTTTCCCAAAAATATTTTCTATCATCCCAACAGGGACCATACAAATTTAACAGAGTATTCGACATTTTAAACTCTAGACATGTACCTGTTAGGAGGATTCCACCACAACACAAAAAAGGATAAATGTCAAACGTTTTTGGATGCCAAGACACTAATAAACCCCTTGAAGATCCAACTGAACTTACAATACATGAGAGCCAAGAAGGTCGAACAGAATTCATAAAGGCCCGCACATTTTTTTCCTCCACCAAAGTTTCTTGTAGGAAAATAATGTCTGGTGAATTCCTCCGAAGAAGTCTTCGAAGGGAGGCGGGTTTCAGGATCCCCCCCAACCATCTAATGTTTAGTGAGAGAAAAATAATGATTTCTCTCTCGCAAGGTCTTTCATGCCTCTAAGCGCCCCGTTTTCACAAATGATGGGTAAGTGTGACTCAGTAGAAAATTGAACAGTTTCATCCTTGTTTTTCCTTTCACTCTGAGTTTTAATAGCAGAAATTTCAAACCCCAAACCCTTTGACCATGTGTAATCCTTCCCAGAAGTCTTCCCCGAAGGACCCGACTATCTTGAACCCCCCTCGTATTCCTGTCTGTTGTAAATGGTCCTCCCCATAAAGGTAGGTAAAGGTATCGATGATAGAGCCTCTATGTAGGAGGGAATCAGGGTCTCTAGAACTTCCCTGATGGCACTATCCCCCAGATATGGTTACGTACACCCCGGGAGGATGCTGTCCTCACCAGAACCATCCGAACACTTGGTAACCCCTCTCAGAGATCCCAAACCACCAGAAGAGTAGCGAACCAGAGTGATGCTATCCCCCCTATGTCTAAAGGTGGTCCTCTTTCTCCTCGGGAGTCAGCAGTGACAACATGATTAATAACCCCCCCCGTCCAGGTAATAAGTGTGAAGGATAGGTTCTATTGAGCCCGTCGTGACCCAATTAAATGCAATTTCATCCGTTTTTTCCCTTCCCACTCTGAAGTGACTAGAGGATTCCAACTCATTTCTTTGCCAGGTTGATAAAGAATAAAAGAGAGTAGGGAAAATGGATTTCAACTTACCCGTAACAGTGTCCAACTGGGCCATCTGGTTTATATCTGCAACATTAGTACAACTCGATATAAACCAATGACAATCCACTCCCAACGACTCAACACGAGTTGTCTTTTCCAACAAAGTCCCTTTTGATACCTTCTCCTCAAAAATTCACTGACAATCCTGCCTCAAGTGACCAGTCTTCCAAAACAAAGAACACTTGAAAGGAATACCTAGGTTTCCAGAGTTTGCATCGTATGGTGTCCTCTCCAAACAATCTCTAAAGACTCCAACAGTCCAACATGGATATCAATTTCCACCATGACTCTTCCTATTCTTTTATCTGGTGCCAAGAGCACCATATCGTCAACCTTTAAAAATTTACTGAGGGCATTTCCAATGTCTTCTAAAGCCTTTGCATTCCAAAAATGTAGTGGCAGTCTAGGTAATAAAACCCAAAGATGTCTAAAGTGAAAATAGTCTTGTGTCGGGTCAAAAATCACCCTCCACCGCTTAAGCATCAAGCTTCCTCCATCGTAAATCTAGGGTTTTTCCAAAATGTTCACAGAATCCTCGACACTTTTAAACCGGAAGTCGAACCATCCTTTAGTCAGGAAAACAACTTCAGGAATATATCCCAAAAGTGGGTACCAGGTAGAGCTTACCCACTCAACCAGAGGCATTTTTCACCTAGAGCAATACAAGAATCTCCCCACCAATGCACATAGTGCCAAGCTAACAATGTCCTCTAGACCAATATTCTCCCCTAACATCAGTATGCGCTTAGAGAGATTCAAGATCCAAGTTTTAGGTATGTAATTTCTATAACTAGTCGGATTCCTATCGATAGTTCCCCGAGCCAAGCTGCTCGTCACCCTCCCATAACCACCCGACAACCTCGCTGAATCTTTTGGTGGGTTAGCAGGCTGAAAATCCACTTTCTATTTGGTAGCTAAACTCCCTGGACCAAGAGCAGTAGTGGATTGTAAGAACCGAGCTTCCTCCTAAGGTTTAGCCGTGAAAGTAGGAGGGTTTGTGTCTTTACTGTCCCCCGAAATGAGTTAAGACTCACATTAAATGCAAGCTCATTTTTCTAGAAGAAAAGACCCTCCCTTCTCCAGATGGCTTTGTCAGCCGCCACCATGAGGGCGTTGACTTCAACTTCCATGGGGAAGCTTCTCTAGTGGAAGGTGACTAAGCCTTAAATGACCAACGACTTCTAAACACCTCTTGGTGAAAAGACATAACTCCTGACAAGACTCATTAATACCTTTGCTCACAAAAAAACCGAGGTAATGAAGGACCCGCACTACCTCCATCGAACATAAAACACAGTCCCACTAAATTAAATGGCTAGAGCAGAACATTCAAGAGTCGAGGTGAATGGAGAATGAACTAAAAAACTAGTACAGTAAACTAAATCTAGAGAGATAGAAGCCTCCACTATAAATACTAAGCTCCATCATTAAAAAGGAAAGGTCCTCCCATGGCTATAGTTACAGTATCTGCCAAAGTAGTGAGAGGAAGGTTTGAAAAAACTAAAAAAAGTAAAACCGCCAAAACAAGATCAGATATGCTCCGAAGAAATGGCTAAGCTCCATTGTTAATTGGCGAGGTTCTCCCATGGTTTTTATTGCAGGATCCACCATTTTCGTAGGACCCTATGTGACATGTACAACACTTTTTAATATTATAACATTCTTCATCTATCATGCTGTAGGATAAGGTTTATTAGAAATCACTTATTATTAATAAAATTGAATATTCAACATTATTAAATTAAAAAAGAAGAAGATATTTATCTTAATTTTATATAAAAAAAAAAATTGTAAATAAAGAGAGAGAACCTTGTATTATATCATCATGAGTGTACATCTGTATATCGTTTGGAATCCACCTATTCTACCACATAAGGGAAACCAGAACAGGTGGCTCCAAACGGTGGTATGACTATAATGACAGAGTTTCAGTTTACAAAAATTGGAGCGAAAGCTGAGATATTTAACAGGAGATTCATTCCCCTTAACAAGCCTTGAGAAGACTTATTTCAGAGCCACCATTTCTATGATGGTTACAAAACTGTAAAAAAGAGTAAAAATAAAATCACTATTCATTCTGAAAATGAGAATTCACATGAACCAGAGACAGGGGTGGGCCACGTCAAGCCTTTGGGGAACTTGGACGTCCATGGATGGTGTAGGCCGGGACAAACTTCTGCTTGTAGTTGGGGCATTGAGCTTGAGAAGGGGCGTCTGAGAGTGCTACGAACAACAGATCTAATCGTCGATGGATGGTTCTTTGGCCGTGCACTTGCTCGTCTTGTCGCTGTCGGATGTCAAAGAGAAGCTCCAAGTGCTCCGCTGCGAGATGAAACGTGTGGTGTGAGCCATCGTCAGCATAGTCATTGCCTTATTTAGCACCGACCTTGCATGTGTCATTAGTACCATCATTGCCATCGTCATCCCCTTCATTTCCTTCTTCAACACCAACCTTGCCTGTGGCTTGCCCATCTCTTGTTAGTTTCCAACTTGGGGGCATTTCCTCCTCCAGAATGCAACCCCCTTCCCACCAGTGTGGCTGAAAGTCGTGGGAGGTGGAGGGGCTGAGAGTCACGAGGGACCCTTGCAATTGTACCAGGCTCGGGCCAGGATGAGGAGGTGGCTCAACCTCTTCCACCTTCGTGCCTGAATGCCGAGGTGACAAAAGTGCTTCCTCTTTGGCTGTGTTGGGGAAAGCCGAAGTGAGCTGGGATGGCTGAGGAGAAAGCTCAGTCGGGGATAGGGTTTCTGATTTGGGAATGCGTAAGGGAGGTTGAGCTTGATTCTGGGGTGAGGTGGGTGAGTTTTCCTCTTTTGGAATGTGCAGGGTGGATTGAGCTTTACTGGAGGGTCTGCGAGGTTGGCTGAAATGAGCTATCAAGGCTCTCTGAGAAGCTGTGAGCCGATTATCTCGAGTGAAGGCATTTTTGTTCCTGGTGGAATGCCTTGGCTTGCCTTTGTCTCGGGGCATCGTGAGAACTAGGGAATGAGGGTGATGTTGGTCTAAGGAAATATGGAGGTCGCACTGGAGGTAAGCGAAGAGGCTAGGAGGGACAAGAAGCACATAACATAGGTGGTATCTATCAAACATCTGGTGAGAATAGGCGCCTTGGTCAATTTTAATGCCGCTGAGTGCCATTGAATTCCCTCCCATCGCCATTGAAGGTTGACGGGACTGGTTCAAGCATCTAGTACCAGTGGCTTGGCTGGAGCACTCCTCCATGGGCTTCCGCAGACGCACTGAGTTAATATCCCCTATGGTGTATTCCATGGGGAGTTAATAATGTCAGGGGTGGCGGCTTGGGGTATTAACTCTCCCCGTCAACTGCTCCTGCCACCTGTCCCCCCTCTCTTTCCATTTTTCAACCCCATCCAAGTGATCTTAATTTTATAAAATTAAAATGTTAAAATAAAACTTTTTAATTTCTTAAATATTTTGGTATTGTTTATATAAGCTTAAATTGTAATTATATTTGAATTTTTTTATTCAGGTTGGTATAAGATTAAATTAAATTGTAAGGATTATTACAAATCACTTATTATTAATAAAATTAAATATTCAACATTATTAAATTTAAAAAAAATAAGATATTTATCTTAATTTTATAATGGTATTGTTGGTATAAGCTTAAATTGTAATTATATTTGAATTTTTTTATTTAAGTTGGTATAAGATTAAATTAAATTGTAAGGATTATTAAAAATCACTTATTATTAATAAAATTGAATATTCAACATTATTAAATTTTTAAAAAATAAGATATTTATCTGAATTTTATAAAATTAAAATCTCAAAGTATAACTTTTTAATCTCTTAAATATTTTGGTTTGGTTGGTATAAGCTTAAATTGTAATTATATTTGAAATATTTTTGGTTGGTATAAGATTAAATTGTAATTATATTTGAATATATAAACTACATGTATAAAATTAAAAAAAAATTTGGTTCGATTTGTATAAACTTAAATTGTAATTATATATTTGAATTTTTTTTAGTTGATATAAGATTAAATTATAATTATATTTAAATATATAAACTTCATGTATAAAGTTAAAGGTTGTTTTTTTAAGATAAATCCTAGGGAATTCCTTTTAGTTTTAGACTAATACCATACCACAAACATATAAAATCATATCCTCTCCACCTTACACTATACTATTTTATTTTTATTTTCTTTTAAAACCATGCATATCTTTAAATTTACAGATATGGCATCCTACATTTTGATTTAATATTTTGATCCATAATAAAATATGGGGCATCCTACATGTTGTTTTAACATTTTGATCTGTCATCCATAATGATAGATGGGACATTTTACATGTTGATTTAATATTTTGATCTATAATCAAATGAATGATGATTAATATATTATATTTCAAAAGTAAAAATATAAAAATATAAAAGGAGATGTCTTTTAATTTTCTCAAAGTTAGAGGTGGTCATCATTATTTTTCCAAATGAATAATAATTAATATAATATATCTTACAAGTAAAATAATAAAAATATAAAAAGAGATATGTTTTTTTTTAAATGAATTATTTTGGTGGTCATTATTATTTATGCAGTTAATACTCTACTCCCCATACAGTTATTATTTATGCAGTTAATATGTAGCAAGAGAAATAAGACACCTATAGATTGGGTGAAACAACCTAAACTTTTCTGGACCATAACTTTCATCTCATAGCTTGGATTTGATAAAATGAATAGTTGTTGAAAAGGTCTTGAGGAGTAGAAAACACGTGTCCACCTAGAAATTTCAATTGGACGGTTAAATCTTCCATAAATTAATAAATATATTTTTGTAGCAGTAAAGGAGTGGAAATTGCAACATGCAAATGTTGTAACTTTTTGCTCAGAACTTGGATTGAGGCTTGAGTACAGTTGTTGAAAAGCTGTTTCAGAGAGGAATGGATCTAAGAAATCAAATTTTGAATTGGTTCAATTTTTCCTTCATAAGTTGATGAATAAATAACCTGTATTCTAATGGATGAAATGTTTTATGTTATGCATGTTTCTAACAATAATTCATGCATGCACATTTATTGCAGAATTAGAGGTATACGAAATAAAATTTAGTTCTTATATAAGGACTGATGTGGAATATGATCAAGGATATTACAACCATGAGGAAGACATTGGAGGTATGCATGTCAGCGTGGGAAATGCCGAGACATAATCAAATGGAAGAAGAGGTGGGTAGGAGACTGCAACTATGAGAAGCATGCATAGGGAAGTGCATAGCTATAGAGATGATAATGAAAGGATTATGAAGGATCAAGAGGAGATACTTCATAACTTAAAAATGTTGCATAAACATGTCAACAAGGAATCTGGCACCAAGCAAGAAGGTAGTGCTAGACAAGTGTCAACATCGAGATCCCATAGAAAAAGAGATGATCATGGGAATGATAGGCAGTCAAGAAGCATGAGCATACACCATCATTCTCCAAATAAGTCCACTAGAATAAATCATGCAAGTTCAGGGATAGGGAGAAACTCAAGTGTTCATCATATTCAAAGGCAAAGGAGAAGGCTTGGAGTAGACATCTTTCAAGGTGAACTCAAGAAAATCAAGACACCTACTTTCAATGGTGAACACTGGAAGGGAGAAGAGGCCGAAGACTGACTGTTGGAAATGAAGAAATATTTCTAGTTGCATGATTACCCCTCCCAGGTAGAAGATATAGTTTCCACCTACCACTTGCAAGGAAGGATAGCAATGTGGTGGGATCAACTTAATCAAGCCAAGAACCTTGATGAGAAGAGGATCTCATGGAGGCAGTTCAAAGGATATTTCTAAGAGAAATACTTGCCTAAGAATTACTATGAAAGAAAGATGAAAGAGTTATTTGAACTCAAGTTGGGAACCATGAAAATGGAGGAATATGAGAAAAGGTTCTTTGAGTTGTTGAAGTATGTTGACTTCATCAAGGATGAGAAAGTCAAAATCCAAAGGTTTCTAAGTGGGTTACCCTCCTTCTATAGTGAAAATATACAATATGATAACCCCAAAACCTTGGAGGAAACCATAAGGAGAGCAAGGCATCTTTATGAGCAGAGAAAAGGAAGGCCAATTTTCCAAAAACCTTGGAATGATAAGATGAAAGGGAAAAAGGATCAAAGTAAAAAAGGTTTCAAGCCACCCTTTTTCAGGAATAATTCCCAAGTAATTTAGCAAGGTCAGTCAACCCAAAATGAAAACAATATTGTAGAATCATTTGGGAAGAGGCCAAGGCAACAACCTGTACAATGTTGGGGATGTGAGGGAAATCACTTATATAGGGACTTACCTCGTAAATAAGAAAGAATGAGGACCGTACACAACATTCAAGAGGTTGAAATAGTGGAAGACATGGGAGGAAGCATGCCAAGGATTTATGCAGCCTCAGACAAAAAGAAAGTTGAATATCAATCCTCCATGATTGAAGTGGAAGGTAAGATTGATAACCAACCCATAACAATTTTAATTGATTTTGTAGCTATCCATAGTTACATAAATGCTAACATTATTAAATGTTTTCACTTGCAAAGAATTAAGCATAAGAAATCTTGGTTAGTTCATTTAGCCACGGGGGCTAAGAGGAAAATCAATGAGTTGGTGAAAGATTGTCCGATAGAAATGAATGGACTTAGCACAAAGGTAGATGTAAACATCATACCGTTGGGTTCATATGATTTTCTAATTGGTATGGATTGGTTATAAAAACACCATGATGTCCTATATTGTTACAACAAGACACTCACATGTCTTGATGAAGAAGGGAAACAAGTCAAGATTCAAGGCATTCCAAGAGCTGTAGTTGTTAGAGAGATTTCATCTATGCAACTGAAAAAGAGTTTCAATAAGAGATGCCAGATGTTTGTAGCCCACATGGAAGAGGTAGCCAAAGATAAAGTGACAAGCATTGAAGACCATCCGGTCTTAAAGTTTTTTGAGGATGTTTTTAGAGAAATTTCAAGATTACCACCAAATAAAAATATTGATTTCTCTATTGATTTGGTGCTAGGAGTTTCCCCAATGTCCAAGACACCTTATATAATGGACACACCAGAATTGAAGGAGTTGCAGATGAAACTTGAAGAGTTGTTAAGGAAGGGGTATGTATGCCCAAGTGTGTCACATTGGGGAGCCCCAATCATTTTTGTAAAGAAGAAAGATGGTACCTTACGGTTGTGCGTTGATTTTAGACAACTGAATAAGGCCACCATAAATAACAAGTATCCTTTACCAAGAATTGATGATTTGTTTGATTAGCTGAAAGGTGCAAGAATATTTTCCAAGATTGACTTGATATTAGGATATCATCAAGTAAGGATAAAAGAAGAAGAAATCGACAAGACACAATTGAGGAAAAGCTACGAGCATTATGAATTCATGGTAGTTCCATTTGGACTATCAAATTCCCCAACAATATTTATGTCTTTGATGAATGGAGTGTTTATGGAGTAGTTGGACAAGTTTTTAATTGTGTTCCTAGATGATATACTCGTCTACTCTAAATCAAAAGAGGAACATGAGCAACATTTAAGAATGGTGTTGCAAGTTTTAAGAGAGCAAAAATTGTATTCTAAGCTAAGTAAGTGCATATTTTATCAAAAGAAGATTTACTACTTGGATCATGAGAAGATAGAGGCCATTAGAGTATGGGAAAAGCCAAAGAATGTGATAGAGGTCAGATCATTCATGGGTCTTGTTGGTTATTACTGAATATTCATAAAGGGATTTTTAAAGATTACAAGTCCAATAACTTCTTTGCAAAAGAAGGGAGTGTAATTTGAATGGAATTCCAATTGTGAAGATATTTTTCAGTAGTTGAAGAAAATATTGACAAGTGCGCCAATATTGAATATTGTAGATCCAAATGAATATTTTTTTGTGTGAACCTATGCTTGAAAGGAAGGGCTTGGTGGAGTTCTCAGTCAAAAGGATCATGTGGTATGCTATGAGTCCAAAAAACTAAAAGATCATAAAATAAATTATGCCACCCATTATCTAGAGTTAGCAACAGTTACGCATGCATTAAAAATGTGGAGACATTGACTCATGGGTAAAAAAATTGAGCTAAGGACATGCCAATGTGGTCTGGAACATTATTTTGGAAAGCCAACACTAAATGATAGGAAAACTAGATGGCTGGAACTTCTAAGTGAATATGACTTTGAAATTAAGCATATAAAGGGAAAGGAAAATCAAGTGATTGATGCACTCAACATGAGATCTCATGGAGTGCATATTGCAACCATCAACATGTACAAGAATAATTTAAAAGACAAACTTGTTGCAACAACAAATTTATATCATAATTATTTAAAAATAAAAGAGATATTACAACAAAGTAATTTTCAACAGAAATTGAATTCTTATGAGCTAAAATAAGCTGGAATTCTTATGTACAAGGGAAAAGTATATGTGTCAAATTCCAATGATCTTAAAAATGCAGTTTTGAAGGAAATGCATAATGTGCCATATGTTGGACACCCAGGATATCAGAAGACAATTTCAGCTATAAGAAGCCAATATTTTTGGCCATGAATGAAGAAAGAAGTGGCCAATTACATAGCCATATGTCTAGAATGCCAAAAGGTAAATACATAGCATAGACACCCAACATGTTTTCTACATCCATTGTCGATTTCAGAATGGAAATGGAAAATTGTCAAGGTTGATTTTATTACAAAGCTTCCTAGAACAGTGAAACAACATGATTCCATCATGGTGGTCGTGGATAAATTGACTAAGGAAACACATTTTATTATGGTAAAGACTACACACAAGACATAGAATATTGAAGACATATATACGAAGGAAGTTATCAGGCTACATGGAGTTCCTAAGGAAATAGTTTCAGATAGAGATCCAAATTTCACATCCAATTTTTGGAAGGGTTTTTTTAAGGGCTTTGGAACAAATTTAAATATTGGTACAACATATCATCCTGAGTTAGATGGGAAAGTTGAGATGACTAACAGGATAATTGAGTACATGCTTAGAATGTATATGATGGATCAGACATCAAAGTGGGAGGATTATATCCACTTAGTGGAGTTTTCCTACAATAATGGTTATCATGCCTCATTGAAAATGAGTCCATTTGAAGCATTTTATGGCAGGAAGTGTAACACAATACTGAGTTGGGATAATCTAGCAGACAAAACAGTTGTTGGGCCAGATTTGTTGAAGCAAATGCAAGAGTAGATGACAAGGATAAAGCATAATTTCAAGGTTGTCCACGATAGACAGAAATGTTATGTAGACAAGAACAAAGTGTTTATATATTTTAAAGTGGGAAAACATGTGTTTTTAAAAGTGAAGGAAAAGAGAAGTTCATTAATATTAGGAAGTCACCCAAAGTTAACAACAAGATAATGTGGGCCTTTTGAAATATTAGAAAAGATAGGGATAGTTTCATACATGCTAGCATTTCCTGTATCCATGAGAGTGCATAATGTATTTCATGTATCATTATTAAATAAGTATGTGCATAACCCTAACCACATAATTTATTGAAATATGATCCAGGTGGAGCACGAAGGGATTTTCGGGTGGAACCAATACACATCCCTGATCGAAAAGTCAAAGTGCTCAAGAAAAACTCTATAGGGATGGTAAAGGTTCAATGGACATGCTATGGTACTGAATATGATACATGGGAGCATGAAGAAAACATGCGGGAGGAATACCCATAAAGTTTTTATAATTTTAAAGAAGACAGAATCCAAGACTCCATTTTGAGTAGCTAGAGTTCTGGAACGACATCCAAGAGTCCTAGACAACAACGCTAGGGACCTTGATGAAAGAATCGCTAATTCCTTGGGTTAGGTATGATAAACATATAGTATATCCCTTGGGATAAATCTGATAAATGAATGGTTCATTCCTTGGGTCGACGAGTTGAGAGGAATATGAGATTATGGTTGGAGCTACTGTTAGAGTTGTAAAATTGAAGAATTTTATTTTCTAAGTATTGTGATATAAATTTGAATATATGTGTATCAACATAATGTGCACCAAGACAACGCACAATTTTAGGAGAGGGGGAATGTAACATCCCCACTATAATCCCTAGTTTAATTAATTCTTATGTAGATATAATATGTGGATACAACCAAGCGATGTAATATGTGAATTGTATTTCCTTGTTTTATTAATAAAATGTGATGCCAACTACTAAGGGGACATGGACAAGATATGGGGGATAAATTAATCCACAAGAGAGCGGAGTGTCTAGGATAATGGCCAAGAGGGGTCCAAGGAGGAATTACCCATGCATATTAATTCAACCCATTGTCCTAAATTTGTTATATGAACCTTCCAATTTCCGATTGAGTGTTCCCAAAACCAATCATTGAATACATGTAAGAGTGTGGGTGACATGTGTGAGTAGCCACATCCCAAAGTTATCAGGAACATGGGGGTTGAGTAAAATCATCTTGGGGAAGAGTGTGATTCAAGAAAGGAAATCCAAAGGGAGAAAATCTGTATGGGTTGGGACAACAACTTTACACAGGGCGTTTTTGTGCATGAGAAGCAAGGGAGAGAAAAAAAAAGAGCTTGAAGCTGGTACAACCATGGAGGGAGAATTTTAGAGCATGATGGAGCATATTTGGAGAAAATTGGAGTTGGATAATTGAAGAGCTAGGTTTTCAGGCCTGAAGAGTGAACTCTTGGGCAAGTTTCACTATAACATCGAGTGTTGTTGTTGGGTTGTTGGTAGTTTTCCTAGAAGTAGGTTCCCTTGAGTTCCCAACTCAGATATTCCTAGCTACCTATGCCAAAGAGACCTTGGGACACCTGAGGGTATGATATCAGTGAAGGGGTACATTCCTTGGGTTGGGAAAGTCAAGAGGAATAGAGCTAGTGGAAAATTGGGATACCTATAGGAAGATATCAATGGGTTGTGAGTTTCATGAGCTGTGAGTGTACTGTGAAAGACCACCCTCTTTTGTGGACTACTAGCCTAAGCTCAGGGGTGATTGGCTGTTGAGATTTGGAATATTCAGTCTATGGTTGGGTGGAACGTCCTTCCCAATTAGCTCATTGCACAACTATTCTGGAAAGATAAGTGTTTGTCTATTTTTTGTTTGTATTTATGAGTTAAATTGTTGTGCATGATCTTTGTGTATTTGAGAATGATTTATATGTTGTTGTTTGAATTATTAAGCCACATTCATGTTATTTTGATATGTTGTAGATACATATGTTTTATGGTTATAGATAATATCTAAATCTGTTTTGATTCGTAGCTGAAAGCTAGATGATATTAGTTAACTGTAAAAGAATTAAATTAGCTAGCAGGAATTTCATTTTTATGAGTATTCTGCACCATACTGTCCCTCGGTTGGTTTGGAGGATGTTACAAACATAAACCATGTACTAAGCATGTACCAAAATCTCTAATATGTGCATCAAGCATAAGCCATTATCTCCAAAATATCACCAACATATGTCTCTAGCCATGTGCCAAAGACCCTCCAAGATATGCCTCAAGGCATATACCATAACATCAAGATACAAACCTCAAAACATATAGAAAACCATACCTTTTACATGTAAAGAACTTGGTTCATAAGATTACAAACCAACAGACCTTCTTCAACTTCAACATCAACAAGATAACATCTTGATTAACCTTTTTCAACTTCATCAAGACACAAAGACACAATTCATCCACTATAACCCGTGATATATGTGATTTACTCCACTACAACCCGCATATAACCTTAGAAATCTACGCCTTGCTCCACTACAAGCCGTGGATAACCTTAGAAAATTACTTGCTCTCCTCGACCTCCTTTCTCCTAGGTTATATTTTCTTTGTTGAGATCACCAATCCTCCTAGCACAAGTGCATACCCACTTATTCTAGCTCCATACCATAAACACACAATTGGATGGATGATCAAATGAGAGGTTCTTGATGTATATTTATACTTTTGCAAGTGCCTCCTTTATTTGAATTTAGGGCTGACCTGTAACTTATTGTTGCAACAAATTTTCCTTCCTTATTTGATTTGGGGCCGACTTGTACATTATTATCCTTAGATTCAGGGCTTCTTGATCATACTTCATGTCTTCAAGTTTAAGAGGGCATAACTTATCAACTATGAAGAACCATGTGACTTACCACCTATCGCTGGAAACAACATGATGAGGCTTATCCATCTATGAGGTTTTTGCATGCATTTTCAATGTCCTTCATCTTATTTTTCCTCAAACAAGTTTGGGCTTCATGACAACACCTCTGGGGCTTCTTGTAGACTTCTTCAAAGTGTCTTCCCATGAGGGCCATGCTTAAAACTATGCTTTAGGGTACCACTTTATATACTTCTTCAAATACACCCATCACTTCTAGAGGCTTCTAGACTTCTTCTAGGGTTGATATCACCCATTACTATTTGAAATTGATTGTCAATAATGTCAACTTTAGAATAATTATAGAAGTCTCTAGAAATAATGGGTATAATTGAATAAGTCTTGAAAGTGGTCCCCTTATGGCGTAGATTTGAGCATGGCCCTCATGGGAAGACACTTTGAAGAGTCTACAAGAATCCCAGAGGTGTGGTCATGAGGCCCAAAGTTGACTAAGGAATATGATGTTGAAAAACATTACAAGTACATGAAAAACCCTCATATATGGATAGTCCTCATCATTTCGTTTCCAATGGTAGGTGGTATGCCACGTGGTTCCTCACGGTTGAGGAGTTATGTCCTCGTGAAGTTGAAAGCCCTAAAGAATGGTTAAGAAGTCCCTAAACGATTACAACAAGAAGTTACAAGTAATTAATTAAAGGGTAAAAGGATTGTAACAAGAAATAATGATTTGACCCTAAAAGTTAAGAAGTCCCTAAATGGTTATAACAATAAATAATGAGTTGACCCTAAAAGTTAATAAGTCCCTAAACAGTTACAACAAAAATCTACAAGTCATTAATTAAAGGGTAAAACAATTGTAACAAGAAATAATGACTTGACCCTAAAAGTTAAGAAGTCCCTAAACGGTTGCAAAAAGAAGTTATAAGTCATTAATTAAAGGGTAAAACAATTGTAATAAGAAATAATGAGTTGACCCTAAAATCAGGAAAAATGGTAAAACAATCATTAATTAAAGGGTAAAATAGTTGTAACAAGAAATATTGAGTTGACCCTAAAATTAGGAAAAAGGGTAAAACAGTTACAAGTTAGACCCAAAATAAGTAACTTGAAAAGTATAAATACACATCAAGAGTCTCTCATTCATACACACAAGTTCATTGAATATATATCTAGTGAAAACTTGATCTATTGGAAAATATAAGGTAGCTAGGTTGAGGTAAAGAAAAGGGGATGCTTGTTCCATGTTGTAAAAAGGTATGATGATGTAGAAAGGTTGTTACAGGATTTGAAGGATGTCTGTATACGTGATTTTGATTATTATATCTTGATGGTATGCCACATGCTTGAGGCATGTCTTGGGGATGTCTGGCATATGCTTGAGGCACATTCTGGATGTATTGGCACATATATTTTCCACATGGTTGAGATATATTCTGGATACTTGGGTACACGGTTTGAGGAATGTATTGGCATATTGTTTGATGAATATCTTTGATGTTTTAGCACATACCAGAGGCATATTTCTGGTACATGGCTAGATTCATATCTTGGTGAATTTGGTCATACGGGTTGGAGATATTCTTTGTGATATTGGCATGAGATATATATGGTTATGAGTTTGATCTAGTGACAATGATAAAGGCAGTGAGAGGTTGATGTATCCATGACATGTTGTTTATCAGTGACAATTTCAGTGACAGGTTGAGTCTACATCTATTTTTAAGGGAGGTAGGATAGGGCAAGGAAAGGGGGTTGTATCCTCCTTCTGGTTGGAGCCAAAGAAAATGGGGAGTTGGAGCTTCCTTCATGATGGATCCTCTAAACTAGGGGGTTGGAGGTTGGAGCCTCTTTTCGGTTGTAGCTGGAGAATTCAAGGAGTTGCAGCTTCCTTCAGGTTGGAGCCTGTAAATAGGGGGATGGAGCCTCCTTCCATTTGGTGCTAGAGAATTTGGAAGTTGGTGGTTCCTATGAATGCAATATTTGATATATATAAGAAATCATTCTTTGGTTTTCTCTCATTTGGGTTTCCACATAAAATATCTTATGCATTGTGTATAATATGATATATTGTTGAATGGTACTGCTTATGGTTATATGTTCATGAAATGTTAAATGAAGGAATACGTGATAAATGTTGATATTCTGAGTAAAAGTGGTAAATTTTTTATAATAATGATTCACCCCCCTTATCAGTATTCCAACAATTGGTATCAGAGTAGGTCCTTCAGAAAACAATTTAATCACTGGAAGGAAGATCATGTAGTACACAAAGATTGGAGCACCATAGTTTAATGGATAGAGATATGCCTTATGGAGCATAAGGATGAAAACATATGTACAAGCACATCGATTTGATTTTTGGAAAGAAATATTAGATGTATACACAACACCTACCACTACTCCAATCGATAGAGATGGAAATAAACTATGTGAAAAAATTTCAAAGGATAAAAATGTTATTTTGAATGGCCTTGATGAATATGTATATGTCAAAGTTATGCATTGTGATACTGCAAAGGATCTTTGGGACAAACTTCAAAACATTTATGAAGGAGATTCTAAAGTACATAGGGTGAAACTTCAAACCTATAGAGGTAAGTTTGAACAACTGAAGATGAAGGAAGATGAAGATATTGCAACTCACTTTATACGAGATGATCAAATAGTAAATTCTATTAAAGGATTGGGAGAAGAAATTAAAGAACCAATAATTGTTCAAAAGGTACCGAGGTCTCTTCCAATGATATTTGATCCTAAACTTTCAACCCTAGAAGAAAGAGCAGATCATACTACCTTGAGCATGGACGAGTTACATGGAATCCTAACAACTTATGAAATGAGAACAGAACGGGATAATCCACCCAGGAAGGAAGCAACTTTCAAAGCATCCAAGAAGAAAAATAATACCAAGCAAAAGTCAAAGACAATATGTAGTTGTAGTGATCATTCAGACGAAGATGAAGAAATAGCCAACTTCTTCAGGAAGTTGAAGAGAGGAACTGGAAAGTACAAAGGTATGCTTCCCTTAATATTCTTTAATTGTGGTAAAATTGGTCATTTTTCTTCTAAATTTCCTTATGCTAAGAAGTCACATAGTGATGAAGAAAATCTCCCAATAAAGAAAAGAAATATAAAAGGGGAGACAAGAGAAGAAAAAAAAATTATTCAAGAAAAGTCTCTACTCAGAGGAGGATAGTTCCTCATTGGATGAGGATGATGATAGTGACAATGACTCAAAAAATGTAATCTTTATGGCTTTTGAAAATTATGAAGAGGATTATGAAGAAGAAGGTGAGGTATATCTTGAAGCAAAACTAATCAACTCCTTAAGTGAGCTAAAGAAAGAGAGGAAGAAAAAAAAATTGCTTAAGGGAGAATTAATCAAGCTAAAAGAGAGTTCTCAAAGTCCTAACTCTGAAGAATATCAATAGATGATTATGAACCTAAAATTCCAAGTGGAAGAAGACAGAAGGATTGAATAAATACTCAAAATCCGGCTAGAATAAAAGGAGAAAGAGAAGGAGAGCTTGGAAACAAAAATAGTTTCACTAAGGAAAGAACTTCAGAAAAGAGACATGCAACATAACAAAACAAAATACTGGATGAAATCATCAACACTCAAAGGCCATATCATGACAAGTCTAGACTGGGATACAACCAAACACATGTAGGGAAGGATTCAAGCTCTATGACTACAGAACATGAAGCAAAACAAACTATTTATGCAGAAGTCACCAGGGGATCCACCAAGAAGGAAGAGTGTAAGCCTTCAAATGAGAACACTCAGGTATTTTAAAAAACTCAAGAATAATATTACAGAAGGATGGCACCGTCTAGAATACCCAGGATTCAAAATCAACAATCATCCATGGAAAGAATTCAACAAGAAAACTACAAAAGAACAACACCATTCAAAAGATCTCCCAGGTATGAAACTATCTTTCTTGGTTTATGTTATTCATGTAATAATTTTGGGCACAAAGATATAAACTGTAAATATTATGCTAAGAATAGAAGCAATTATGAAGGTCACTCTAGATTTAATAATCTAAGAAAGCCTCATGAAGCGTATAACATAAACTGTAACAATTTTGTATCACTAGAAGATGAAGTAGAATGCTATAAATGCAACAATTTTGGACACAATGCCAAATATTGTAGATTGATCATTCCCTCAAAGGAACCAAAGCAAGATTTTAACAATCACACAAAAGAACCATCAAGAATATGGAGAAGGAAAAATAATAAACTGAATGGTGAAGAATCTTCTATTGCTCTACAAGCCCAGTGCATAATAAGTGACAGGTACATTGATAGTGATTGTTCAAAGCATATGACATGTGAAAAGAACATATTTATAACTCTAAAGAAAGAAGTAGATGGATGATTTTCTTTTGGAAATGACAACTCAGCCAAAATTATAGGAAAAGGACCAATCAAGCTTAGAAGTAAGGATTCCAAGGAAGAAAATGTCCTACTTGTTGAAAAAATGAAGCATAATCCACTAAGTGTGAGTCAAACGTGTGATCAGGGACATAGACTTATATTTGACTCAGAGAAGTGTGAGATAAGAAAAGAAGGACCAGGCAAATTGGTGGCTACAATAATGAGGACTCCAAACAACATATACATATTAAATGAGATTGGAAAGGAAAGACGTTGCTTGGGAAAGGAAAATAAAAGTTGGCTTTGGCACAGAAGAATGGGTCACATGAACTTTGAAAATCTTGTCAAAATTGGTAGAAAGAAAACAATAAGAGAAATGCCTGAAATTTCAAAACCAGCTAGTACTATGTGCAAGCACTTCCTACAAGGAAAACAAACAAGAAATGAATTCAGATCGAAGGACTAATCTAGAACAAAGCCATTGGAAATTCTACACACTGATTTATGTGTACCAATGAGAACAAAATGAATGAATGCCGAATAATGCTTCATGCCCCTTATTGATGATTATACAATAATGACTGCAGTTTTTTTTCTCAAGAAGAAATCAGAGGCATTCAAACATTTCAAAGTTTTCAAGGAGATGGTTGAAAATGAAATGGATTTGAGAATTAAGTGCTTAATATTAGAAAATGGAGGTGAATTCAAATCAAAATAATTCATGGATTTCTATGAAGAGAATGGAATAAAAAGGAAGTTCTCAACAACTAGGACACCTCAGCAAAATGGAGTTGTTGAAAGGAAGAACATAACTGTAACAGAGATGGCCAAAAGCATGCTGAAATATTTGAAGTGAGCAATGTATTTTGGGAACAAGTAGTTCAAAAAACCATTCTTATTTTGAACATAGGAATTCTTAGAAGAAACAGTGAAAAAAATCCATATGAGTTATGGAAGGGAAGACCAACAAACATCAAGCATTTTAGAGTATTTGGAAGCAAATGCTACCTAAAAAGAGAAGATGACAAAGTTGGAAAATTTTATTCTCAAGTTGATAAAGTCATATTGGTTGGATACTCAAGAAAAAATGAGGCATACAAGTGTTATAATCTAAGGCTCAACAAGATTGTGGTATCCAAAAAGAAATGAAATGACTATGGTCTCCTACGTAGATGCATATTGGGAAGGAATCATTGATGATAGAATAAGTACTAGGGGAGCAAACTTTTATTTAGGTGATTTTTTGGTATCCTGCTTAAGTAAGAAGCAGTCCTCAATATCATTATCTACAAGAGAAGTAGAATATATTGCAGCAACAACATGTTGAACTTGGGTTCTCTAGATGAAGCAAACCCTGCAAAATATACAAGTGAAGTATGATGAGCCTATTTCAATATTCTGTGACAATACCAATGCTATAAGTATCTCCAAGAATCCAGTGATGCATTCCAAGACTAAACACATTTCGATCAAGTTTCACTTTCTACAGGAATAGGTTACGAAAAATAATATCAAGTTAGAGTACATTGGGAAAAAGGAATAGATTTCAAACATCTTCACCAAATCTCTCCCAAGAGAGACATTTCAGTATCTTCAACAAAAACTTGGAGTAGTTTTTGCTCCACAATGAACTACATGACATGTTTGCAAAGAGTACAAGGGAATATAAATCATCTATGAAGAGAAGATAAAATAACCTTAATATGAATTCTTTTTATATGTTAGTGGTTTACATCATCAAGAAGCACCAATGGACAAAGAACACGAAAGGAGAGAAAGAACAAAATCATAATAGAAAGTTCAAAAGAATGAAGTCAGGGAAAGAGATTGTCAGAAGAAGGTATACTGTAAGGGGGAGTTAACCTTTTCCATTGATTTCAAAGGGGGAGCATTGATCACATGCAGAGCATGAATATTGCCATCAATGCCAAAGGGGGAGATTACTGGACAATTGATTTCCATTGATTTCAACTTTAGAAGAAGTCTAGAAGTCTCTACAAGTAATGGGTATAATTGAAGAAGTATCCAAAGTGGCCTCCTTATGGCATAACTTTGAGCATTTCCCTCATGGCAAGACACTTTGAATAATTCTACAAGAAGCCCAAAGGTGTGTTCATGAGTCCCGAGACTGAGGAATATGAGTTTGAAAAACATTACAAGTACATGCAAAACCCTCGTATATGGATAGTCCTAGTCATGTTGTTTCAAATGGTAGGTGGTATGCCATGTGGTTTTTCATGATTAAGGATCTATGCCCTCATGAAGTTAAAATCCCTAAAGAATGTTTAAGAAGTCCCTAAATAGTTGCAACAAGAAGTTACAACTTTTTAATTAAAGGGTAAAAAAATTGTAACAAGAAATAATGAGTTGACCCTAAAAGTTAAGAAGTCCCTAAACAATTGAAACAAGAAATAACAAGTTGACCCTAAGAGTTAAAAAGTCCCTAAACGATTGAAACAAGAAGTTGCAAGCCATTAATTAAAGGGTAAAACAATTGTAACAAGAAATGTTGAGTTGACCCTAAAATCAAGAAAAAGGGTAAAACAATCATTAATTAAAGGGGAAAACAATTGTAACAACAAATACTAAGTTGACCCTAAAATCAATAAAAGGGTAAAATAGTTACAAGTTAGCCCCAAAAGAAGTCACTTGAAAAGTTTAAATACACATCAATGGTCTCTCATTCATACACACAAGTTAATTGAATATCTATCTAGTGAACACTTGATCTATTAGCAAATATCAAGTTGTGAGGATGAGGTAAAGAAAATGGGATGCTTGTTCCAGGTTCCAACAAGGTATGGTGATGCAACAAGGTTGTTACAGGATCTAAGGTATGTATGTATACATGATTTTGATTTTTATATCTTGATGCTATGACAGATGCTTGAGGCATCTCTTGGGGATGTTTGACTTATGCTTGAGGTATATTTTGGATGCATCGACACATATATTTGGCACATTGTTGAGGTATATTCTAGTTACTTGGGTACACAGTTTGAGGCATGTGTTGGCATGCTTTTTGAGGAATATATTTGAAGTTTTAGCACATACTAGCAATATATTTTTGGTACATTGTTAGATGCATATATTGGTGAATTTGGTCATATGGGTTGGATAAATTCTTGGTGATATTGGCATGAGCTATATATGGTTATGTGTTTGATCTAGTGACAATGATAGAGGAAGTGAGAGGTTGATGTATTAGTGACATGTTGTTTATCAGTGATAGTTTCAGTGACATGTTGAGTCTACATTTATTTTTTAGGGAGGTAGGATGGGGTAAGGAAAGGGGGTCGTAGCCTCCTTCCAGTTGGATCCAAGAACACGGGGAGTTGGAGCTTCCTTCAGGTTGGTGCCTGTAAACTAGGGGGTTAGAGCCTCCTTCTAGGTGTAGCTAGAGAATTTAGGGAGTTGTAGCTTCCTTCAGGTTGGAGCTAGTAAATAGGGGGTTGGAGCCTCCTTCTAGTTGGTGCTTCCTATGAATGTAATAGTTGATATATATAAGAAATAATTTCGTGGTTTTCTCCCATTTTGGTTTCCACGTAAAATCCCTTTTGCACTGTGTATGATGTGATATATTGTTGAATGGTAATACTACTTATGGTTATATGTTCATGAAATGTTTAATGAAGGAATACGTGATAATTGTTGATATTCTGATTAAAAGTGGTAAAAATTGCATAATATTGATTCATCCCCCTCTCAGTATTCCAACAATTACTTCTAGGGGATTTTGGGGCTTGTGGACTTCTTCTAGTGTTCACATCAATGGAAACCAACTTTCCAACATTTGAGACAATTATGACTTCAAAGATAGCTTCTTCTCTTCGTATATCCAACAATAAGAGTATCAATAGTCTACACAGTGGGAAAAATTCCCTCTTTACATTCAACGAGTTCTCTTTTATAAGACAAGAGAGACTCCTTAGTTTTTGTGACTTTTCGTTTTGTTTCCCTTTTGTTTGTCATTATATAACTTCAAATTTATTTTTCATTTTTTTAAATGAATATGTGAGCATTATAAATAGAAGATGAAGAGACTCTTGAGTGGTTATTCTCTCCTTAAGGAAGTTCATAAATCATAATCATTTAAAAATTAGTAACTATGCGTGTTCTTGTCTTCTTATGTTCTTCGAAAATTTTCTAGGAATTTATGGTGTTAGTCTACTAATTAAGATAATTCCATATTGTTATTCTCTATCTCATCCTTCCAACGTGATCTTACAGGTCCGATTTTGACTCATGTAGCTCTAGATATGAATGCTTGAACATTGCAAAGTTCATTTTCTAATTAAATTTGTGCCTCTTTTGTTTTCTATATTTTCTAAGAATTTTTTCCCTCAATCTGTCAACACTAGTTATACCAACTTTGTCTATTTTATTTTATCTTTCCGACGAGCTATCATGGGCTTGATTTCATTTCTTGTAGCCCCATATATGGTTGTCTGAAGTTTACACAATCAATTCACCTCACCCCCCAAATTTGTGACCTTCTGTTCTTCATGTTTTCTAGGGTTCTATGTCACTATTTTGGCCTGAAATCCTCTTCCAATGTATTCTTCTCCTTGATACCTTTCCAATGAGGTATCCTGGGATCAATTCTGACACATGTAGCTCAAGATATGTTTGTTTGAAATTAGGTGCTCAACAATTGTTGATCTGCTTGTGGGTGAATCTTGGTCATCGATCTTCAACCTGAAAATCATTGTTCCACACTCATGAGGTAGTTTAATACTAAATCTATAATATTTGTTTTATCCCCTTTAGTTGATTTGTGTAAGAACCTAAATGAGACATAGGACCTAGGTCTCGTGTTGTAATTTTGGCCAATTACTATAGTTTTTTTTTTTTTTTTAAAGTAAGAATCTATATATTACCTCTCAGAAACATAAATTGCAGTATCAACTATCATGCCAGAGTTCTGTTTGGTTTAAATTGCCCCATGGGGAAATCAATTCGGCCAGTCTATCAAAATTAATGATCAAAAAAATTAAACTGGTTGGTTTGAATCGCTCAGTAGGGAAACCAATTCAGCCAAGTTTGTCATAAAATACTGAACGATCAAAATAAACTATCTATAGAAATTCAAACTGAAATGAATGTGCAAGGTGCCATGCAAGGCCCAAAAGTGATCATCAGGATTCAAAATTAATTGACAAAATTGAGCATAAGAGATGACACCTATGCTCATGTGGATATAAGAGGGTTGGGTTGGTGGTCGTTCTTTGGCATGTCACTCATTTTCACCACCTGGAGGTTTGGAGTAAGGATCTCCACTAAATTTGTCGGGGCATTGGTGATCCAGATCTCAGGGGATGAGATCTAGATGGCTTGAATGCCGAGAGAGGAGGATCTTAGACATGCCAATATTGCATGAAAACAAAAATATGGAAAAAAACATGTAAATGAAGTAATCAGGAGGTGAGGCTCAAAGAGGAGCCTCACCTCTAAAACTAATTACTAGTAAATCACTCAGAGCTAATTAATCTCAGAATGAACGATAGAAAATATGAGAGAAGCCAAAATGAGTAACTTGATATTATGAGAAGGCTTGCTAGGCCTTTATATAGAATTACAAAATGGTCCATTGGACAAAGTCAAAAAGAGAAAATTAAATGAGTCTCTATTGTTAGTATAATAGATCTAACTACCCAACTAACTAAGTAGTGGAACATAAAACCCGATAGAATAATGGAAAGATCTCATTAAATGAGTCTTTATTATTATAATAATAGATCTAACTACCCAACTAACTTAGTAGTGGAAAATAAAAACCAATGGATAGGTAGGACTCTCTTTGAATCATATGGGCAACCTGTTAGCCTAATTAATTAATGAGGAGGTGGGCATCTCCTTGATCCACATGGGCAATCTATTAGCTTTATAGATTTATGACTTTTGCATCCGAATTTAGACCATATACCCCATAAAATTTGAATCAATTGGTTGCTAGACATGGAGAGTGGAGGGAGCTAAGAAAGGTTGTGAGCAGAGATTCAATTACGTCCCCTCACTTGTCCATGTTCTCCAACCAAAAGCGCAAGTCGTCCACATCCTTTATAACTGCAAAGACCAGGTCGTGTAATATCTCCCATGAAGCAAGAATACGTGAAAATGAAGAGTAGTCCAAGCATAAATGGGGCTGGCTAGAGGGCTCCTCTAAGGTTATGGGTTGCTCCTCCAAAGGCGCAGGGAAGGGGGGTTCCACGACGGGGGAAGAGGGTGGTGGAAAGGGGGATGAAAGATCATGTGGTGGTGTCAGAGGGACCATGGTAGTTTGCAAAAAAGAAGATGAATCCTCGATTGGGTTGAGGGTGAAACCTAAAGAATTACCATGAAGGTCAAACCATTCCACACGACATGCCCATGGAGAAGACAATGGAGGAAATCTGCTCGGACCAGGGGAAGAAAGGGAGGAGGAGGAGGTCGAAGGGCTTGGTGGCTAAGGAAAAACATGAGGACGTTGGTTAGCCATACACCCGTGGTTCTCATACCAAACTGGGCCTCATTTTGGTTTCCCTCAAAGGTGAGGCATAACCAACAGGAGAGAAGAGGAAGGCAGTGCAACAGAGGTTGGTAAAGCAAAGAATTCC
This sequence comes from Picea engelmannii, assembly GCA_009831015.1. NCBI lineage: Eukaryota > Viridiplantae > Streptophyta > Pinopsida > Pinales > Pinaceae > Picea > Picea engelmannii. Next base: position 385,565 of record ML778501.1, on the reverse strand, counting down.
AACGGGGGAGAAGAGAGCCAATAGACGAGTCAGAGTCGAAAGCTAGAGGGCTTCTCAACGGGAAGTGGATAAGAATTATGGTCCAACCGAGGAGCGGGAGCATAGTAAAATAACCAAAGTGGTGGGTCACATAAGCACAGAGGTGACGGGCTGAGTCTTTCATCCATCGCCCAGACGAAATCGTAGAGAGTGGCACACCGGAGCAGCGAGTCCAGTGCTTAGAGGAATGAATGTTGCATTCAATCATCAAGGGGGAAGTAAATGAAGAGGGGTGCGACAGGTGCGCTTCACGTGGCTGATGCATGCCTGGAAGGTGCCACTCTCTCCCTTGTACACGTAGAGCCTACTGACACCCCATCCAGGGGGCCAATTACTATAGTGAAAATAGGAAAATAAAATAAAAAAGAAATGAAATAGGAAAATGAAAAACATTAACTAAAATAATCTGTGAAAATAAAAATTAATAAAAATTAAAATAGTTAAATTCCCAAAATTAAAATTAAAAGGTAACTCAAACCCTTCTGATAACACGTCGGAATGGTATTATGCGCATATGCTCCGATGGGTAACACTCTGATGGAAACTCATCAAAGTATGAATACTCCATCTGATGGCTTATAAAAAATATTAAAATAATACTCCATCCTATGGCCTATGAAAACTATTAAAATAATACTCCATCCGATGGGCTATGAAAAATATTAAAATAATACTCCTTCTGATGGCTTATCAAGGTCCCCTGGTCAGAAGGTGAAGGTAGGTCTTGGTAAATTCCAACTCCAATGGTAACGGATCCCAATGGAAAAATTAATACAATATTAACCAAAGTGATGTATTTTGATGGCTATGGTAAATCTATCTGATGGTTGATAAGTCTTCCCGATGACCTCATCAAATTCTGATGGTTGGAGGTCAACTTAAGAAGTGATAAGGTGAGCTTCGATCGTGTAGGCTTCTGATGAACTTGATTCCGATGAGTTCTTCATCTCGATGGATTGAGTCCAATGAAATCTCCAGATGGCTTGAAATATTAAATTGATAATGTTAAGTTTCCAAGGGTATTCAGTGAAGGGAGAGGGTATTTCGAGAATGAAGAAAGGTTTGTTGAGGGAAGCGATTCTTGGAAAAGTAGGAGGTATTTATTTTATTTTTTTGTAAGTAAGAAAAGTATATATTAAGAGCCTTCTAGAGACAGAGTATTATGACATAGTACAGAGAAATCCAAGCTGAGGAACAAGAATGCCCCAACAGAGGGGAAACCAGTCCTTGTACCCAAGCAGTGTGAAAATTTAACAGAACTATTGACTGGCGTTTGAAACAGAAATTACAACGATATCACCCATATACTGGTGAGAAAGGTTAAGTCTCAAAAAGCTTATAACCATCTGTGATACGACAAAACAAAACTAAACTATCTAGACACCTGTCTAAGCTGCCCCGCTGCTCTCCTGTTCCACTTCGTCCATAGCCTCGCCTGCGCTTTCTCGATTGGCATCTGTCGCTGCCCCCGGAGCTTCTCGTGATGCTACATCTGGAACAATATATATCTCTTCGTACTTCGCCTCGACCGGATCCTCCATTGGAGCATCCTCATCCGAGCTAGAGATAAGTGAGCTCTTCAGAGAGGAGAGAGTTTGAAGAAAAAGGTCCACCTTAGCTCCGGTTTCCTGTAGCCGAAAGTTGAGATCGTCCACTTCCTGGAGAATGTCAAAAACAAGATCATAGAGGGTCGTCATGCTATCCCAAAGCTGGATATTAGTGTAGGGGCCGCGGGGAGGAGGCCCAGCCCCACGAGAAGCATGCTGAGAGTGGGAGTCTGGGTCGGACGTCGAGCCGGAGGGACTACGGGCATGACACCGGGGGGGGCTAGATATTCTGGGAGCCAAGGCTCTGCTAGTAGAGTGCAAATTTAACTGGCCACGAGAATAGGCTGAAGTATGTCCAGGGTGGTGCTAGGAGGAGGAGGTAATGGAGGGTGAATCGGAAGGGGAGACGGAGGGGCGTCGAGGCTTCCAGGCCGAGCCCCGTCGTGGTATTCCCCTTGGATGAGTCATGGTCCAGCCCACACTTCGAACAGAGACAGTCTCGTGTGCAGAACGAGGACGAAGGGTTAAGGGATGATCAGGTCTGGGCTTGGGCTCGAAAACACTTAGAATAGAATCACACCATTGCCAAAGCAGAGCAAGCTCTGCGGGAGGTAGACAATAACAAAAATGCAACACTACCATCCCAGCCATAACAAAAAAACCAGAGGGGAGGGATGCTTGAATTAAAGCTTGCATTAATGCTCAGATGCGTCGAGTTGCAGGTTTAATAAATTAGGAGGAGGGTGGCACGGGCCCTTCACGTGCCCCCGTGTCCTGGTGGCTATTGCCCACCTCCGTCAATCGCCGCGTAGCACGCACTATCACCCCATCCGGGGGGACATCCACCAAGCTGGATTTGCGAACACATTGCTGGAAGATGGGGTGATCCTGTTCTTGCTCTGCGTTGCAATGGAGGACTGAGCCAGTCCACGCTACGCCCAGATTGGCCAGATCATCTGCTATCTGGTTTTCCTTTCTCCTGACGTGTGTGGGAATGATTACTAGATTGGGATTCAGTAGTCCAACAATAATCTGGAGGCCGTGAGACAGTCTCCAGCTGGGCAAAATGTTGTCTGGCTTTTCTCCGTTTACTAGTCTATGCAACAGGCTTATGATGAGTAGAGAGTCCCCTTTGACGAATAGCTTGGTGAAATTGTGACCAACAGCCAAATGCAGGCCTTTTATCAAACCCCATAGTTCAGCTGCGTTGTTTGTGGTGTATCCAAGGGGGCCTGATCCAATGGCAAGAATGCATCCAGAATGATTTCGAAGAATCACTCCATAGCCATCTGCTCCAGGGTTTCCTTTAG
>ML778501.1:368073-379565 GCA_009831015.1 Picea engelmannii | reverse complement strand
GTTTACCATGAAGTTTCCTATCTCTTGTATGAGCTTATTTGTGGATTTTCTCCCTCTTTTCTTTTCCTCCTTTTGGACTTTGCTTGGGTTTTTAGATTGGCTGCCTTGGATTCCCAGTGCTTTGCCCGCTCGGGCTGTGGATCCAGCTGACGAGTTGAGGAATATTTTATGCACCTTCCTCAGTTGATCCCTAGGTATAGTGTAGAGCTTTTGATGCCTATAGGCGTGTTCTAGGTGGTCTAAGTCTACCCCTACAAGATCTTGCTCCTCTATCATCATTTCTTCGTCCCCATCATCCATCTCATGCAGATCTGGCTGTTCCTGGAGTGGGCTCGGGGAATGAAGAGAGGTTGTGCTGGACTGAGGGGGTGGGGTCGCATTCTGAACCTCGGTTTGGGGATTATTGGGCGGGGATGGATCGCTTGGGTTAGCATCAGATAAGGGGTTTTCGGGTTGATTCTGCAAAGTATCAAATTTATTACTGGTGGGGAGATATTTACTTACCCGGGTCACTTGTTTTCTGTTCCCCTGGCGTCTTTTTCCTGCTGCTTGTACGAAGCCCTCTGTGTCTTTGCCGATATCTGGGTTCCCCTCCTTGTGAACTTTGTTGAGCGAACATTCCCTGAAGAGGTGACCATGTTCGTGGCACTTCTTGCATCGGAAGGGGATATGCTCATAATCTATTGTTTGAGACCAGTCTTCGTCATGATACTCTAGCGTGATGGATCCTGGAAGAGGCTTAGCTATGTTCAGGTATACATAGATTCTTGCATATGACGTGTACCTTCGCTGCTTCGTGGCTTCCGAAGATTTTACATAGACGCCAATGGTGTTGTTGATACCCTCTAGGACTTCCTCCAGCCAGAATTCCTGAGGAAGGGAATAGAGTCTGATCCAAACTGGTGCATGGGCAAAGTCCTCTTTTTCAGGGCTAAACTTTTCTGTCCAGAATCTCAGGAAGAGGCCAGCCGAGTTGTAGAAATATGGCCCTCCATCGAAGATACGATTGCGATCTTCCAGGTTATGAAAGATGATGGTGAAAAATCCTTTGGAACCCAGCTGTAGGTCATAGTGACCCTTTGGCTTCCACCAATATTGGATCCATTTGATCAGATCCCTCTCAGAGGGCCAAAGCCCTAGGAACTTTCCTACCAGGGCATTGTCTCTCATATACTGCTTCTGCTCCTCTATGCGCGGTGATCTTACTACATATTTTGGGGCCTGGGGTGCCTGTGGTATACATTTTCCGGGGATCCAAGGGGCCGCATCTTTGGCAGAGGCGATCCTCTTGTCAGGATTGATATCCATGTCTCGGTCCTTAAATGTTCCTTCCTCAAAAAGCGCCGCGCGCAGGTCAGGGGGCGGCTCAAACGCTGGCCTCTTCACTCCCGCTGCTGCATTCTCATTGACGGTAACTTGGCTGTAAGAGGTGCCAGTCGGCGCCCCCTCTCTATGATTCTGGGGCCCCTACGGGGCAGCCATCGGTTGGGGGCAGATCGTGGCAGCTACTGTTTCGGAACCCTAGTTTCAGAGCTTTCTCTCAAACCTCCAAGTAGGAGGTATTTATTAATGGTAATTCCTGATGGGAATTTACTGTGAAGTGAAGGTGAAGACCAATGGGAATATGCCAGGGAAATATTAAGTTGAATTCTAATGGGTGAGGGGAAAAAATGGAAAATTTAAATTAAAAAAATAAAACTAAATGAAATTAAATAAGAAAAATAAAATGAAAATATACAACCTAAGACTTATTGGGAAAATGTGAAAAATAAGATTAACATAAAAACGAAAAAGAAATAAACTAATATATATACACATATATACATAAAAACCAAAAGGTCAAATTGTTTTTAATTTTACGGTAGTAGAAAAAAGAATGAGAATGTACATATTGTACATTAGGGTTTTAGGTAAAACATACCATGTAAAAACAATCTACCCATGTAAAACAAATTTGACCCATGTAAGAACATATCTAAAGTAAACTTGATTTTTCCTATGTAAAAAATAAATATCAAGGGTAACTTTCGGGAAAACCATGGGGAACAAAAACTATGGGAAATTACCATGTGCAATCAAAACCATGTGTTTATGTGAAAACAAGGGAAAAACACAAATGGAAATAAATAATTACAAAAATAATAAATAAAAATAAAAAGAAAGAAGTAAATACAATTAAAAATAAAATAAAAATATACAAATTATGTACAAAAATAAAAATAAAAATTAGGAAAATGAGGCCAAGTTACACACAAGTCAGGGTTCCATGCCAGTCATGGATCCACATCAATCAGGGTTCCACACCTAGGGACCAAAAATAAGAGTAAGGTATATCAGGTAGATTTCGAGTAACCAGGTTTCGAATCGGGTAGGTATGTTGTACATAGGTCATGATCGTTCAAATTTGGATGCAACAAATCAAAACCATCAAGGGGGAAAAGACAACATTCCATGCAACAAATCAACATCACAAATTGTGACTCATATGATAAAAGGAGATCGATGCTAGTCGAGCGCATGATACATGTCAATCCAGTCAAACTGAAGATATTGGAGGGAAAACCTGATAAAATTTCAAGGAAATGGGATATGATCATATCATGGAATAGGTTCTTATGTCAGGACATAATGCATGAAACATGTTATGACAAGTGGCGAGAAAAAATTGGGTGATTACACGACAAGGTTCCACATCCAATATGCTCAATGGGCCTTGGTCCTGGGTTTTTGAAGAGAGGGGAGGTTGAAAGAAGAACCCGATAGAGATCGGTCTAAAGAAGCTTACACCTTTTAGACCCCAGGAATATCAAAAGGGACTTTACTCGGTCAACCCGATGAGACAAATCCGATGATGGGATATCGATAGGATTTCAGACTTCGGGCTTTGGACTAGTCTTAAGACAATGCACAATCAACACTTTGAACGGGGATTCCCGACAGAGTAAATTCGATGAGCTCATGTGATAGGACTGGGAGAAAGGTGTATCTGATAGTCTTGCAAGATTCAGACATTGGGGAAACTGTAAGCTAAGGTGAATCTACTTCCTGATAAGGGTGAGCTTGGAAAGGATCAATGTTTCGACCTTATCAATTCAATGATGATAGAAAAAAATCTAGCCTAGGTTTGGGAAAGACAAGGCTTAGTTCATAATGTTGATTGTTGGATTCAAATGATAGACAAGATCCGCATAGAGAGAATTCTAGAAAAGAGGAAGAAGATCAAGGGATTCCCCACATGCATTTCAAGGCTTGAGCGGTCATGTAAATGAAGTGGACATACGAACCTATTCATGCAACCATAGAGAAGATGAGATAAGTTATGCAAGTAATGAGGCACTTGTCATTATATATTAAACATTCCATTCTCTACCTTCAACAAACTTATGAATGAGTGTTGGGTTTGTTCAAATATAATCATGTGTGTTGTAGATAAGTGTCCTGAAAGTTGCATTTACCAAGTCTCAAACTCAAAGGAAGGATTAGTGATCTTGCGATTCTAGTCAAGATTTCAGAATTGAAGAGTAATATCAACATATGAGAGAATAAAGATGAAGACATTAAGAACAACATGCAAGCAACAGGATGTAGAATGAATATGCATTCTTCATTTAAGTTATTCATTCAACAAGTTCTAAGAAACAAACTCATTCAAGGTATACAATCATCAATTAATATCAAACCCCCAAATAACTCAAGGTAGACAAAGCATTAACATTAGGCTCACATAGTAGACGATTAGGCATTAGAGATCGAATTTTAGTAGGGGGGGGGGCTTCCTTTCATTTGTAAAAGAAAAAGTAAAGGCGAGGGGGGTGGGGGTTGTTGTGGCCTCAACAAGTGTTTACAAGCCAACATGGTTTTTGGCACTAGTTTTTCTCATACAATACAATGGATGACTTACACACATAGGTATCCTCTCTTCTTTCCTTGGAACTTGCATATGATCATAGTCCATGCCTTGTTTTAAATATGCACTTTAGAATTTTCTAGTTGATCTTGATTCCTCCCTAAAAGTGGTAAAACTATATATCCCAAAGTCTTGATACATAAGTTTAAAGGGTTATTTGATATTATGGCATCGTTAAGCCAATGGGATATCTTTTGTCTTTTAATGATATTGTTCCATGCATTTATGTTGACAACATATTTCATAGGCTCTTTGTGCTTGACATGTAATTGGACATCTCCCCTGGTTTGCATTCATGGATGCATTGGTGAGAAACCTAGACTTCATTCTCTTCCTAACTTTTGCTTCCTTTTTTTCCATTGCATTCTTCAAGCTAGAAATATATTCTTTCAACTCCCTAACCTCACCACTTTCCTTTTTGGAATGTGTAGTACCAAGTTCATTGGTTGCACCCTGCTCTGCAAATTTTAGAGTGTTGATTGTCTCCTTGGTTTAATGGATGGTTTTGCTGCACTGGGGGGAATTCAATTTATGCCCATATTTCCAACAACCATTTCCACTAGTTCACTTCCAATCACTATATGATTTCAAAGATAAAATGAAGTTTGCAACTTTCATTGATGATCCTCCTTGAAAGAAATCTCACGTAAGATAAGCTTATAAAAACTAAAATGAGGCAATCACTTCATTGTTGACAAGATTTAGGGTTTCTTCCCACACACTGTTAAAAGGTGAAATCATCGTAAAGGTGTGTGAGGTGTTTATCTGATCAAGTTTTTCCCTAGACAAATGTTTTCCTATGAAGTTAGTTCAACTTTGTTGTAGCCTTCATGAAAATGAGAGTGATGCATCCCATGTCGCACTTGAAAAAATATTTGGATGCGACATGTCTTATTTTATGTGCCACTTAGTCTTTATGAGTCACACTTTTTTTTTTTAATTTGGTGTGAAAAACATGCATCACACCCTTATTTAAATTATGGTAAAACTCTTGTGTTGCTCCCTTCATAATGTTAGGATGATGCGATAAGATTTATGTGTATCATACTTAAAATAATTTTGGGTGTGACATGTCTTGGGATCATTATGTATCACACTTAAAATATTTTTGTGTGCGATATGTAACTGCCTTCTAAACTTTTGGTCCATGCAATAAATGAATTTTTCATGGAGATAGAAAGTTCGAAGGGACGCGATGTATCACATTACGATAAAGTTTGGTGCAACACAACGTATCACATAAACATAAAATTTGGTGTGAGACACTACAAAGAAGGAAATATTGGTCTCATGTGATACATCACAATGATAAAAAGTTTGAGGATATGAGACAGATTGCAATGATAGAAACATTTGGGAGATGCGATACATTGCATGGATGGAATATTTATTTATTGTGATAAATAAAACTTTAAGGAAGTGAGACAAGTCGCATAGAAATAAATTTTAAGTGTGACACGATGTGTCACAGATAAAGAGAAATCATGTAAGATACAATGTGAAGGAGAAAATTTATGAAAGATGCGAGAAGATAATTTGTACAATTTTTGGAAGGATTTATAAGGGGCAAAAACAACTTGCTCAGAGGCTAACAAAAATATCAAAGAAAGCCTTTGAAGAGCCTAGTGAGATCAAAGGGAAAAGAACCATGACAAACTTCATAATAAAAACTTCAGAGTAAAGGAAGACAATGTACAAAGAAGTGCATGAAAGTTGAGAAATCCAAATTAAAGGAGGGTCCCCATGTTATTTTTTCCTTCATTAGATGTTGGAGTCGAAAATAGCATGGGGATTTGTTGTTAGCTCAACAAAACCATATACTCATGAAATTGGAGTTGATATTGATAGTTATGAATGCACACCTATACCATAGCCATTGAGAAAGGAACTATTCATAGTAGCTAATAACAACCATGATTACCATGTGAAAAAGAATCTTGAGTGACAAAGTCCCTACATATGTATTTTGGGAGGAGGCAAGTTGTATAAATATTTAAACAAGATGGAATGAATTCACTGAGAGCTACATACAATAGAAATACATATAGACATTAGGGTTACAAATTATGAGTGTTTTATCTAGTGGTTCATCTTTTCCACAACTCTTGAATGCTTTCATTGTACCTAACACCAGTATTTTAATTTTTACTTGCTTGCATGATGAGTTTTTTCCATCAATACTGCAAGTCAATGACATGTTGTAGTGCCAAGTTTGGTGACCACCCTACATAGAGCATAACCAACTAAATGTCCAAAAATTCACACACTATACTATCCTTCGTAGTTCTCAAATCATAACAAGTGTGATAAAGCTCTCTCCCTCGTTCCTCACCATTCTGCACACATAAAAGTTTTATATGTACACCACCATCACATAATATATGTTGTAGTAAGGTGAATCACACAATATATGGTGACTCACCATTTTGCACACAAAAAAGTTTTATATGTACACCACCATCACAAAATATATGATGCAGTAAGTTGAATCACACAATATATGGTGTAGTAAGGTGATCGATGAATCATTCAAACAAAACAAAAAAGTATTTAATGTACACGTTATAAAACAATTTCAATAACACAAGAAGTGATTTCTATATAAAAAGGTGCTCAAAGTTTAAAAAAACCTAAATGATTAGCATCTCAAAGTTGAAGAAATAAATCACTATTTAATGTTTAAAGAAAATAATATATCCAAATTTCAGCATAGACTCATCAAATGGTAAATAAGAAAAATAAAATAATTAAAGGCAAAATAAAATGAGTACACAAAATAATAACACATGGAAGTAGAAAACATAATGATTATAACAAAAGGAGTATTTATACATAGACAAATAAGTTGAAAAAGGTTTAAGAAATTAAAGAAATAGATGTCAATAAAAGTACAAGCTAACATGTTAACGAGGGGAAAATGAGAGTTTTTTAAAGTGAAGAAGAAGAAAACATTTTTTAAAATGAAATTGAAAAACAATTTTCAATAACATGGTTGTGGCTTTAATGCAGAGGCCAATAAATAAAGAAAACTATATAATTATTTCGAAGGCGTTATTTTAAGGGGAGGTTCCTTATAGGATTTCATCGTCTATTCAAAACCTATATAAAGATACCACATATCTGCTCTCCATGTCATTCAAGTATCATTTGACAGCGAGGTCATTTGTAACATTGACTGTTCCTTATCTCGTACTGCTTATATTGATTTTCCCTTATCTCCTCCCTCTTTAGTATTGCTTCAATATTGATTTTGTAAGGTGGTCATAAGAGATAGGCGGTTGAGGTCGGAAACACCATGTGAAATAAGACCCCACCCCAAAATTTCACTCTCATGCATGCATTTCAATGATATCAGAGAATTTTTTTTCCAAGCTCTGTCCTGGATTCCAACTGAAATTAAGGTATTGATATTGTTTCAGATCCATGAAAACAAACCCCAAGTGTCAAAAATACACAAGTGTAACATCCCGCTCTGGCGCACTGAGCGAAATTATTAATTGAGGACACTTTCTCGCAAGTGATCCAGATTATTATGCTGTTAAAACTTTTGATTTTGATTATGAGGCGCTATGGGTTGATGACATGTTGTTTTACCGCTTTGACATAGACAGGTGCTATTGATTCGGTTTTACTGAGTGTGCAAGATTATAGACCTAGAGGATGCCGAGGCATCGATGGAACCCCTTGGACTCTGGATCGAGTCAGGGAGTGTGCCATTGGGGTTTGATTGTTTTACTATGATATTAGTGCATATGACTGGATGACATGATATGAATATGTTCTTACATGATTTGTTGATGATGCAGGCTGATGATATCTCGCCGACCAGACTCACATGTGGAGTAAAGGGGTCACGCACGATTACCATAGATGTTGAGGGAGAGGTGTGGACAACAACCCTGCCACAACCTACTAGCACTCCCACCGTGGCTCGAATTGTAGGTTAACAATTACCTAGTTCGAGAGGACCCACGATGTCATGAGGGCAGACTGCGACAGTCACTCACGATGATTCTAAGGGGCGTGCAATAAGGTGGGGGCCTTATTCCTTAGAAGCTCTTAGTCTCCCACAAGTTCACCTGGCGGAGTGTTGACTCCAAGGGTTATTGATGTCTACCAAATCAGTCAAGAGGCGAGTGGCACCCTTGGAGAACGTGGTGCGTCCTAAAGGACACGTGATGCAAGAAAAATGGAGAGAGGCGAGTGACACCCTTGGAGCACGTAGTGCGTCCTAAAGGGCATGTCGCGCAAAGGAACAGATGAGGCGAGTGACACCCTTGGAGCACCTAGTGCGTCCTGAAGGGCACGTCGCATTGTCGATGATAGAGGGATGAACCTAGATGGCCCTAAGACAAATAACATGTTAAGTAACTTTAAAACAATTTCCCCAATTAAATGTTGCTCTGTACGAAATTTAAGGCCTAAGTCTAAATTACGCTAGTGGTAGAACCTTGTCTTCTCAAAAAAATAAAATAAATAATAATAATAAAAATAAGAGTAACTTAAATAATAATTTTGACCTTCGTTAAATCTTGTAACATGAAGGGGGTAAGAAATTAAGTTATTCATAAAAATAGAATCTGTGGTAATAAATGTAAAAGGGGAATTAATTATTTTATCTTTTTGATACTTAAAAAAAAAAGAAATACTAATTAAAAGATAAAAGGAAAAAGGGGTTAAATTCCACACTTGCCTTTTTGAGTTCTAAGTAAAAGGGGAAAGGGGGGAAATAAAAAAAGGGGGGGAAACTAGGGACAAGAGGTAACATGGAAAGGGAAAAAGGGGAACTTAAGGGAAAAAGTGGAAAGTCAACTTAGTAAAGAATCTACCATTTAAGAGCTTCTAATTTTAAACTGAATTAGCAATTTAATAAAAGGGAAAGCTATTAAAACCTGTAAGAGAATTTGGGGACACCTAGGAGTGATTGTAGGAGTAACTCTAGGTGGGTGAGGGAAATAAAGATAATTACTTAATTAAAGAAATTTATTCTTAGAGGATTGTAAGGGATGAGGGACACTTGTACGGAGAGGAATTTTTGGGAATATATTTTTAAAACTTTAATTAAATGAGATTTTAGGAAAGAAAGGAAGTTCGAAACTCTATAAAAGAAGGGGAGGAGAAGGAGGAAAGGATCTGTTGTTTGCATAACGTTATGCTGCAGAAATATCATCTTGACTGATTTAATTGTGGGAGTTGGGATACCCAGCTCGGAGAGGAGTGGTAGCTCAGCCTTGCGAGGCGAGCTGGGAGCTAGACAAAATCTCTGGATAGTGTGTGTGGCCCCTTTGCGGCTCGGGGGGCTAAGGGGGAATAAAAGTACCCCTAGCATTGGCTGGGAGGTATCAGTGAGGTCTCAACGGTCGAGGAGAGGGAGTTGCACGGAGCGCAAGACGTTATTCAAAGCGGGCGATCAGGCAACAGTACGCTCTTTTATTTTGTAGAGTAGAATGCATTAGGACTTATGCTTGGATCTGCATATTGATTTGTAAATGGATTGGATGTTTAGATTGATAGCAGACCCCTTTTTCTTAACCCATCGGATTGTTTGGTTGATTGACTTCTTGTGGCCTTCATCCCCGCATGAATTGATAGCCCTGTGGTTGATTGTGACCCATGTGATTTTTTGATTTTCGTCCCTAGCACTCCAGTCCTTGCCTGAGCAGTCGGCCAAGAGCCTGATCTACGGTCGTCGCCTTAGCGTTAAAAGACCTATGGATCTCAACGCCCTGCTTTTCTGTGCGAGGATGGTGATGCGAAGGTGAACCTTTAGCCGTCTCCCTCTGTTGATGTCCTTGCCTAATTGTTTGACTTGCGTCTTCCAGTATGGCCTCTGCATATGGATTGTCTTGCTTCCTTGATTGTTTAATTTTCTGCGCCCTCTCAATGAGTTATCCTTTTGTCCCTGGTGTTCTCTCACTTTTGCTAGCATTTTTATATTGGTATTCTGAGATGAAAAATATTTAACTTCAATCTGTGTTGGGTTCTTTTTGGATTGACTAGTTTTTATTACTTCGGCGATTATAATGGTGTAACTGATGTAAAATATTAACTCTGTTGTTGTAATTCGGTAATGGATGAAAAAAAAATTGTTTATTACTTAGGTGATTGCGATATGTGATCGCTGTAAATTATTGACCCTGAGTTTGTTTAATGATGGAGAATCTAACCTTGCGTCCTCATCTGTTGGGTATGTGTTATATTCGTTGCATGTGTGTGTGTGTGGGCGCGTCAGATACAACAACTGTGTTTGACAATCCCTTCACCTAGAGCTCTACTGTGTGCACCGGTTGCTTTCCTACGGGGGGGGAGGTATTCCCCCCCCCTGGTTACGTGCAGCGTTCGGCAACAGGAAGTAGCCTAGGGCCAACGGGGTTCAGGGTAGCACCCCAATTTTTTTTTTTTGGGCGGTTTTTGCTATTTTTAACGGATTTGTAAATTAATTCCAGATTAAGGGATTAGGGTTTTGGTATCTACGGAATACCTAAAAGCATTATATATATTGTATGGAGAATGGTGAAATTCGATATAAAAAAATAAGAAAGGTTTTCCCGGTTGAGGGTTTCCGGTATAAAATCTTTGTGTACTCTGTGTATGAGCCATTGATTAATTTTTGTATTGCTTAAGAATCTATATGCATTGATTTACTTTGCAGGTTTAAAACTTACATGTGGTATCAGAGCTCATTTTTGGCTTCAGAGGGACGCCTTTGTTATTGAGGGTTTGGCTCGGTCTTGATAGATCAAGTTTATCTTGGGTCTGTGATAAACCTGGGTTTGGTGGGAGCTTTTGCAATGGAGATTAGAGTAAAGAAAGAGGAATGGCGAGCTCATCTAGAATCGAGATAGAGAAGTTCAACGGTAAAAAATTTGAGCTATGGAAGCTCAAGATGGAGGACCTTCTTGTAGACAAAGAACAATGGATCGTTGTGGATCCTGGTACACAACCTACTTGTACACCATCTACAAGCACACAGACTACTGGTACACAACCTACCAGTACACAAACTACTAGTACACCAACTACTGGTATGTCGAAGGAAGATTGGGACAAGTTGGACCGAAGAGAAAGGAGTACTATTTGACTCTGCCTGGCAGATTCGGTGTTGTTGAATGTCTCAGGAGAATCTACAGCCAAGGAACTATGGGATAAGTTAGGGAATTTGTATCAATCAAAGTGTTATCACTGAAATTTCGTCCGCACAGGGCGACAAGAACTCCGCATCATCAGCACAGAAAAACAGTCATTCATGGCACAAGGATTAACTCCACAACACAACAAAAGGGCCAAAACTATACAAAATTGGCTAAAAAATTAAAAAGCGCATCGTACCCATGGAAAACGCGCGCATGCGCGCTACGTCTTCGTACATCGGGCGCATATGCGCGGCTGTGGAGTACAAAACCCGCGCGCCTGCCAAACGACGCATTTATGAAGCTGGTCGACCTCCCAACCACTATTGGATCGGCTCCCAAGTCGATTTGACATCAAATCCGAGCTCAATCTACGGGGCGAGGCTGGTCAAAGACCTAAGGGTGCCCTAAAGAGCCCCTTTTCACATTCAAAAGGGGTTGCACAATAGCTCAAA
>ML778501.1:317647-344447 GCA_009831015.1 Picea engelmannii | reverse complement strand
TGTCGTGACGAAATGGGAGGTTCGTTACATATGGTATCCGAGCCTGGTTCAACCTTGCAACTGTGGATCGCCAGGATTTCCACTGCATTAAAGTTGTGCGTATTTACCATTGCATTAATTAAAAACCTTAACGTGTCCATGTGATGATCGCATTTAGAGGATGCCTCAAAGGTTCGCAACGTGGTGCCGTGGATGGAGGTGCAACGCCTCTAGAAGTTCCTGAACCCTCGGAGTTGAACCCCCAAGGGGACGAGAAATTCCTTGGGCTCGATTCACTTTTTGCAAGGGATGATGAAGGTCTGAGAAGGCCCTTCCAGGTGATGTCAAAGGGCCTTGATTCACCATTGGTACTGGGATGAGGCTAAGGCACTTGTACCCCTGAGGGTCCACAACACGCCCTAGCTAGTACCTTTAGCATCCATTAAGAACTCAAGAGAGTTGAGTTCTCGAGTCCTCGAGTGTCGCAAATGGCTATGTCATTGAGACACGGTTGTAGAGCAGGCGTGTGCTTCACGCTTCACGTTTACGACCTCCAGAATGAAGGTCTGCATGGTGATCTTTCAACAGAACGAGAAAGCTCTTCTATGGCGGAAGACGCTCCTGCCACTTTGAACATAGTCGTCGACGATGTGTCATGGGAACTGTGCCAGGAACGGTTCTAGAAGAGGTATATATCTGAGGAATTCGTTGAGCGTCAGCTCAATGAGTTTGATGCCTTGCGACAGGGCGATCGTACGGTGCTCGAGTATGAGGCCATTTTTGGAGCTGCTTTGGTATGCTCCGAACCCTTACCGAGAAACTTAAGGTCAATCGGTTTGTGTTGACCTTAGTTTGGAATTCAACTTCTACTTCGGGTACTTGGATAACTGGACCAAAGAAAGTGTGTTGGACTGTGGGGAGCCACACTACCAACGCGACTGCCCGGTGGAGAGGACTAGAGTGTCCGGATCGACCAGACCCACTACCGTGGGAGATATGGGCAAGGCCCATCGGATTCATGCAGCGATGAATAACCGTCAGGCAGAGCATCATTCAACTATGCTTGAGACGACAAGTACCGTCGCTAACCAGACCCTTATTACTTTGATTGATCTTGGTGCTACCGAGAGTTTCATTTATGGTGCAGCGCTAAAAATGATTAAGGTAAGGAAGTCGAACATGATGAGTTTAGCTTCATAGAGATGGCTTCGGGAGCCAAACAAAAGGTTGGAGGCAAGGTTACGGGATGTATCGTTAGCCTGGGAGAGTTTGTCACCATGGCCAACCTATACGGCATGATCTTAGGATCTTATGATGTCGTGATTGGTATGGACTGGTTGGAATCGCATGAGGCGATACTCAACTGTAAGACAAAACGGTTGAGCTTGGTCGATGACGAGGGACAGAGACATGTGATTGTAGGATGAAACTAGGGAGTTTCCCTGAGGTTCATCTCTTCCTTACAGCTACAGAAGAGTATGCGCAAGGGGTGCAAGCTTTATGAGATCCTTGCGTTAAACGAGAAGGGAGTAGCGGAAGGTCTAGAACACCTTCCAGTGGTGAAAGAGTTTGCGGACGTATTTCCAGAGGAGTTACCTGGGATGCCGTCAGAGAGGGAGTTGGAGTTTACCTTAGACCTGAAACCGGGGACTGAACCGATAGCAAGAACGCCTTATCGGATGTTGAACCTGGAGTTACAAGAGTTGAAAATGAAACTGAAGGAGTTGCTGGACCTAGGACTGATACGTCCTAGTGTGTCACCGTGGGGTGCACCTATTATTTTTATATGAAAGAAGGACGGATCGTGGAGGCTTTGCATTGACTACGGTCAACTGAACAAGGCTATGATCAAGAATCAGTATCCATTGCCGATAATTGATGATCTGTTCGATCAAATGAAGGGCGCGACGATGTTCTCCAAGTTCGATTTGCGACACGGTATCACCAGTTACGGATCAAGGAGGATGACGTCCCTAAGACCGCCTTTAAGATGAGGTTTGGACGTTACGAGTTTACTATTTTACCGTTTGGACTGACAAATGCCCCAGGGGTATTTAAGAGTTTGATGAATGGGGTGTTCCGCGAGTACTTGGACAAGTTCTTCCAAGTATTCATTGACAATATCTTGATATACTCTCATACGACGGAGGAGCATGACGAGCACTTGTGCTTGGTATTGCAGTGTCTGCGAGAGCACAAATTGTATGGGAAGTTGTCAAAATTCTCATTTTATTAAACAAAGATTCACTACTTAGGGCATGTCATCTCCGGCGAAGGCATCGCCATGGATCCAGAAAAGTTCGAGGCTAGCATGGAATGGCCTGTGCCGACGAATGTCTCGGAAGTGCGTAGCTTCATGGGTTTAGCAGGATACTATCGACGGTTCATCGAGGGATTTTCAAAGATAGTAAGTTCGATCACGGAGTTGCAGAAGAAGAACAAGAAGTTTGTATGGATCGAGAAATGTGCAGAAGCATTTCGGAGGCTCAAGGAATTGTTGACAACAACACCAATACTAAAGGTCCCTGACATAGACATGGAATTCTTGGTATGCACTGACGCATCCAAGGAGGGCTTAGGCGGGGTCTTGATGCAAGACAGATGAGTGATTTCTTACATTTCGAGGAAACTGAGAACACATGAAGAGAACTACGCGACACACTATTTGGAGTTATTAGCCATCGTATATGCCTTGAAGGTTTGGAGACACTACTTTGTTGGACAAAAATTTGAACTAAGCACTGACCCTTGTGGACTACAACAAATATTTACGCAAAGTGACCTGAACGCGCGACAATGACGTTGGTCAGAATTGCTTAGTGAGTACGACTTCGAGATTACTTACATAAAAGGCATAGTGAACCGTGTCGCAGATGCATTGAGTCAGAGACCATGCATCTTTTCGGTGCTACCTCTTCAAACGAATCTACGTGAAAAGATTCTAACTTTACAACGTGACGACGACTGGTACAAGGAGGTCGAGGGTTTTATCGGACAAAACACAATGATGGTACAATGATTTGAGGGATTTTCATCGATAGCGATGGTTTGTTGAGGTCTAAATGTCGTATCTACGTACCGCCGAACGACGAGTTGAGAATGGTGATCCTGAGCGAGGCTCATAAGATCAGTTTACATGACTCATTCGGGAGTCATGAAGATGAGGGTAGACCTTAAAACCTTATTCTTCTGGAAGGGAATGAAGGCAGACGTAGTCAACTATGTGGCCATATGTCTAGAATATCAGTAGTTAAAGGCTGACCATAGACACCCAGCAGGATTACTACAACCACATGCTATTCCGAAATCGAAATGGGAGGTTATTTCGATGGATTTTATTATTGGATTTCCATTGACGACAAGGAGACATGACTTGATTTCCGTAGTAGTAGACACTCTGACGAAGAGTGCTCACTTTATTCCTGTGCGTACAACGTATCAGGCACCTGACATAGCTAGAGTTTTCATCACTGAGATTGTGAGGCTGCATGGTGTGCATAAGAGGATTATATCCGATCGAGGATCAGTGTTCACTGTGTTAGCGTCAGAAGTCACTCCTTGATTGCAGCATGAGCAAAGCCCGAAGCCCTTCAATTTTTATGTCACGATAGTTTTAATGGGTGATCAAATGGGTAGAGACTCGGGAAGATATCACTCAAACTCAGGGACTGGGTCCGGCATGCGAGGAACAAAGGAGGTCTTGATCTGACTTCAGTCAGTGGGTTGATTTGAAAATGAGCAGGTTGAAGACTTGGTGAGAGGAGTGGACAAACTACCTCAGGCAACAAGCCTTTCAGTAATTTGTAGCAGAAAAACTCTGAACGCGAGATCCTCTAGTTCAGAGCTTCGAGAAACCGAAAGGGGGGACTTGACTGGATTCTCCAATTCCAAGTCGTTCAGTGCTAAGAAAAACATAGGAACCGATTAGAAACAATGCGACTGTTACAGTGATCCAATTCAACATCATCCTATAACAGCTACAACTCAACTGGATTCTCCAATTCCGAGCCGTTCTAACACAGTATAAACAAAGACGTGAAAGAAACTGACATTCATAAGACAAGAAGTCTCAAAAGTCCATGCATAACCAAAATACAGTGCTTCATTAAAGTTTTTACAACCGGGAGCTTTGTTCAACCATCGATCCTTACAAAAATGGCGAAAACGCCTACATATACTCCAAAAAACAACAACAGCAAAAATAAGATACTACATTAATAACATTGTGTCTGCATGTCTTCTGACAGTCTGCGCATGCAGACTGGACGATCGTGTGCCTATGACAGACGCCATCTTAACTGCGCGTGGCTCCAGCAAGGGGAGTAGTTGAGCCATTAAGTGTCGAGCTACCATGTACAGACTTCCTTCGGCTAGTCGAGAACTCGGGCATGGCTTCTCTGGAAAAATGGGTACACAGGACTCCCTTGAGTAGACCGCTTGCCAGACCCTCCATACCTTGCAATTAATGATTGAGGTGAGGACTCAACCACCCTCTTTTTTCTGCATTCATTCCTGGAATCTACCGGGAATTAAATCACGTCGAATCGACGTCTGAAGAATGCAGTCCCCCCTCTCTTGAATCTTAATTCGGCACCTTTGGATTCCCTGTACAGCCCCTTCCGCTCCCTAGAGTGACCACGGGTTGTGACCCTTCGGCTATCTACCAGAGTGTTGTTGGCGCTTCGGGGTTCGCGGGTGAGAAAGGAACATGACCTTTCTCCTTCAAAATCGCGATGGGCGAAATGGCGGGAGGGCCTAACGGTTGCCACGCATTCCCCACGAGATGAAATACTGAGATTGCTTTTTGGCGCTTTGGGACCCGAGTGGAAAAATGATAAACAATAGCGCCCCTCTTCCAGGCTTGTTCCTTTACGACCAGGCGCCAAAACCACGGGCCCGATTCTGGGCACTATCGGTATTTCGGGGTTCGGGGTTTCGAGAAGTGAAGGGACGAGGAGCGCTTACCCCTCGAACTCCTGAATGCCGACGTGACACGGATGTGTGTCGCATGTCCTTCAGACGAACGACCTAGATAGTATTCGTTATTGTAAAGAGGGCTGCCCCATTTACAGGCTTGCTTGACGTGACCTGGTGCGAAGACCACGGGCTCATCTTGAATGGTGCTTCGGAACTTCGCTGATCGACAATTTCAAATGCAATGAACTGACAGCTCCTTGTCTCCCGAAACACCGATCTCTGATATGCCGACTGGCTGCCACCTGTCCCGATCGGATTGGACGATCTAGATTTTTCTTGAACTATGGGCGCTGCCCTTCGTGCTAAATCCCGGGCAATTTGACAACACCGAAAACCCGATGACTGTTGATTTGCTTTATAGATGGATCTCGGTTGTCGAAAGAAAAAATTTTCCCACTCGCTTGACTCGCTACTGGAAAAACAGGGATCTCCCGTGCTGCGCTTGGGCACTTCCCACGCAACCTGCAGGTCTAGGTGCTCTCGAGCCCAGGACAAGAATTATCGCTAACATTAGGCTCCATGGTGGATAGAGTCGTCCCTGTGATGCTCTAAGAACTCATTCCGCAGCTTCAGTGCCTTGCTAGTAGGCTATGGAATCAAGCTCAAACCTCTTGCTGAGAAATATATGCCGAAAAGTAAAAGCAACAAAATAAAGATACATGCTCAAAGAGCTTATTTATATACAATCCTAAACTAATGAAACACTTTTACATGGGGCTAGGTGAAAGAAAACTTCCACCATAGCCATTCAAACAACTTCCTGTATAGAAGCTCCTTCCTTCTGTCAATGATCATTAGCAGATGGTGTAGCCGTGACAGCAGAATGGTTACACTCATCAACTCCTCCTTACAGGTTGGAGTTGAGATGAAATAGGGTGGCTCCAAGGCATAGGGGAAATGCCACTCCATGTATTTCTGACAGGGTCATCGAATGAGTGGACATTTCCAAGGAATTGGAAACATACAGCCTCTTCTACTACACAGTTGTTCACACGCGGCCAAATGTCTCTGATAACCACAGGTGGGTGAATAACTGAAGTAGGCTCGCTGATCTCAGGTGGTGGTTTCTCACTGACTGGCTCTGGATAGACGATGAAATGCGCGTTCAACTTCTCTTCTGGTTCTTTCTTCACTCCCCCATATTGTGAAAAGGGAACTGTCTCATGATCCTTCTCTTCAATCCCAAATGTAAATACATCGTGGGAAATTTGGTGAAGGAAGAAAGAACAATCCCCTTCCATAATGGCTTCTTCGCTTAAATCTGAGACAACAGGCTCATCAGGGGCAGATGCCAATGCATCTAAGAAATCTTCAATAATCTCTTCAAAAGAGTTGCTCAGAGCGTCTGCCTTGAAGACCGGAAAGTCATTTTCGTTGCCTTTAGAGTGCACAAGTGGGCGGCAGACAACTGCAGGCTGGCCCATGCCAGATGACACCTGCCTACAAATAGGCTCTGGATAGGAGATGAGTTGTCTACTAATCCCTTCCTCCACAACCATCCCCCCTTTTAAAATGGGGAGGTCTTTGTCGTCGTAAGAAGGGCTGCTAGGAACATCTACTGCAACCCGATACCCAGGTGAGCCATCTACTATAGACCACATCTGCTCTATAAACTCATAATTTTCACAAGAGGCATGTTGATCGCTATGAACATCTAAAAGAATAGGTGCATCTGAAATAATGTCAGATGCCTCCGTTCTCGAGCTAACACCACTAATATCATTTGACGCCTCTGTTTTTTCATGGCAAATGCTTTCCTCCACAGTAAAGGCTTTATCATGGACAAGGTCTTCAGGGCCAGCAGAGGCTTCATGAAGCGAATAAAACTCCTTACAACAGTTTTCAAACAAACAATCAGCTGGATAGTAGTCTTTATAGAAAGAATTGAAAGCTGTATGAAAACCGGTTAAAGAGTGGATGCTCGCAGCGGGAATAGATCGACACTAGTCAAGAGTAGCTCCCTTCAATGAATACCTGAAGAGCTTAATCCGGACATCCTCATGCGCGATATTGTGTCGGTGAATAGCTTCATGGAAGTCCAGTAAATGCTCAGCTAGTTCCTCTGAACTTGTTGCATGAAATTCGGGGAGGAAATCTTCTCAGATGTCTCTATCAGGAAGTGCATTAGGAAAACCACCTATCTGGGAAAAGTCACAGAAAGCAAACCTTTGAGCCAGAATTTTCTCCATATCGAAATAGTGGAGTCGCCAATCGATCCTCGAATCATGGAGTCACCAGGTGAAAGATGCGCAGCTTCAAATGTGCCTGGTCCTTGTTCACCATCAAAGGCCAGATCTTAACGTTGTTGTTACCCTAGGAAGCTTCTCAGGCTGAGAAAGCAGTCGCTGAAACCTTCTCGAGAAAGCTCCTCTGGGTCAACTTTCATGTGTGCTAACAGTAGCCACAACTGAAATAGTGAAGTGGAAACAATGGAGTCGCCATAGTGGAGTCGCCAGGTGCACAGTAGCAATCTTGAAGGGCTCTGATGTCTGATGCACCTTCAGAATCAGAGGCTCAATGTCGTTCTGCCCAGGGAAAATCTTCAACTTCGTCCCCGGCAACGGCGCCAAAAATGTTAGCGTCAGAAGTCACTCCTTGATTGCAGCAGGAGCAAAGCCCGACGCCCATCAATTTTTATCTCATGATAGTTTTAATGGGTGATCAAATGGGTAGAGACTCGGGAAGATATCACTCAAACTCAAGGACTGGGTTCGGCATGCAAGGAACAAAGGAGGTCTTGATCTGACTTCAGTCAGTGGGTTGATTTGAAAATGAGCAGGTTGAAGACTTGGTGAGAGGAGTGGACAAGCTACCTCAGGCAACAGGCCTTTCAGTAATTTGTAGCAGAAAAACTCTGAACGCGAGATCCTCTAGTTCAGAGCTTCGAGAAACCGAAAGGGGGGACTTGACTGGATTCTCCAATTCCAAGTCGTTCAGCGCTAAGAAAAACACAGGAACCGATTAGAAACAATGTGATTGTTACAGTGATCCAATTCAACATCATCCTATAACAACTACAACTCGACTGGATTCTCCAATTCCAAGCTGTTCTAACACAGTATAAACAAAGACGTGAAAGAAACTGACATTCATAAGACAAGAAGTCTCAAAAGTCCATGCATAACCAAAATACAGTGCTTCATTAATGTTTTTACAACCGAGAGCTCTGCTCAACCATCGATCCTTACAAAAATGGCGAAAACCCCTACATATACCCCAAAAAACAACAACATCAAAAACAAGATGCTGCATTAATAACATTGTGTCTGCATGTCTTCTGACAGTCTGCGCATGCAGACTCGACGATCGTGCGCCTATGAAAGACGCCATCTTAACTGCGCGTGGCTCCAGCAAGGGGAGTAGCTGAGCCATTAAGTGTCGAGATAGCGTGTGCAGACTTCCTTCGACTAGTCGAGAACTTGGGCATGGCTTCTCTGGAAAAATGGGTACACAGGACCCCCTTGAGTAGACCGCTTGCCAGAACATCCATACCTTGCAATTAATGATTGAGGAAAAGCCTCAACCACCGTCTCTTTTCTGCATTCATTCCTGGCATCTACCGGGAATTAAATCACGTCGAATCAGCATATGAAGAATGCAGTCCCCCCTCTCTTGAATCTTAATTTGGCGCCTTTGGATTCCCTGTACAGCCCCTTCCATTCCCTAGAGTGACCACGGGTTGTGATCCTTCGCCTATCTACCAGAGTGTTGTCGGCGCTTCGGGGTTCGTGGGTGAGAAAGGAACAAGACCTTTCTCCTTCAAAATCGCGATGGGCAAAATGCCAGGAGGACCTAACGGTTGCCACGCGTTCCCCATGAGATGAACAGCTGAGATTGCTTTTTGGCGCTTTGGGACCCGAGTGGAAAAATGATAAACAATAGCGCCCCTCTTCCAGGCTTGTTCCTTTACGACCAGGCGCCAAA
Source organism: Picea engelmannii (assembly GCA_009831015.1). Lineage (NCBI taxonomy): Eukaryota > Viridiplantae > Streptophyta > Pinopsida > Pinales > Pinaceae > Picea > Picea engelmannii. Next base: position 335,567 of record ML778501.1, on the reverse strand, counting down.
ACCACGAGCCCGATTCTAGGCGCTATTGTCATTTCGGGGTTCGGGGTTTCGAGAAGTGAAGGGACAAGGAACGCTTACCCCTCGAACTCCCGAATGTCGATGTGACACAAATGTGTGACGCATTTCCTTCATATGAATGACCCAGATAGTATTCGTTATTGTAAAGAGGGCTGCCCCATTTACAGGCTCGCTTGACGTGACCTGGTGCTAAGACTGCGAGCTCAGCTCGAAAGGTTCTTCGGAACTTCGCTGATCGGCAATTTCAAATGCAATGAACTGACATCTCCTTGTCTCTCGAAACATCGATCTCTGATATGCTGACTGGCTGCCACCTGTCCCGATCGGATCGGACGATCCAGATTTTTCCTGAACTATGGGCGCTGCCCTTCGTGCTAAATCCCGAGCAATTTGACAACACCAAAAACCCGATGACTGTTGATTTTCTTTATGGCTGGATCTCGGCTGCCGACAACAAAACTTTACCCTCTCGCTTGACTCGCTACTAGAAAAACAGGGATCTCCCATGCTGCGCTTGGGCACTTCTCGCGTAACCTGCAGGTCTGGGTGCTCTCGAGCCCAGGACAAGAATTATCGCTAACACACTGGACGATTTTGGACGAGTTTCCAAGAGGCCTTGGGAACCCAACTTAACTTTAGTACTGCATCTCACCCGGAGACTGACAGACAGACCAAACGAATGAACCAAACCACGGAGGACATGTTGCGCATGTACGTGATGGACCAACAAAAGCGTTGGGAAGAATTCTTGCCATTGGTGGAGTTCGCTTACAACGACAATTACCAGAGCACCATTAGGATGACGCCTTTCGAGTTTCTTTACGGGCGACCGTGTCGGATGCCTTTGAGTTGGGATCGGCTTGAGGATAGGGTCCGAGTGGGGCCAGAAGCAATCCAAGAAATGAAAGAACAAATGAAAATAATAAGACAAAGGATTAAAGAAGCGCAGGATCGACATAAGAGTTATGCCGATGCGTACCGTGTCAACCGTAGTTACGAGGTCGGCGATCGAGTCTTCTTGCGGATTAAACCGCATAAAATCTCGATCAAGTTTGGGAAGGGAGATAGAATCTCTCCTAGGTCCGTGGGACCTTTCGATATTGTGGAGAGAAAGGGGCCTGTGGCCTATTGACTAGCCTTGCCTGATTCTTGAGGCATTTTGCACGAAGTATTTCACGTCTTCGTTTGAGACATTTTGTTTAGTGATCCTACACATTGTTGAATTGAGCACTTGGCGGGTGTCGGATGAGGGGGCGCTCAAGGCTGATCCGATCCGCATCTTGGATCATCGCATTCGATAGCTACGACGTCGAACGGTAGAGAAGGTCATGGTCCAGTGGGATAACTATAGTCCGCACTCGGTGACCTCGAAGGACGCATATGATATGCGCCAACAGTTTTCATTTTTTTTTATAGATAGGCTTATGATACTATGATACACTTTATTTCGGCATTTATACTGTGAAACATGGGGACGAAGTTTTGATCAAGAGGGGGTGTATGTAACATCTCACTCTGGCGCACTGAGCGAACTTATTAATTGAGGACACTTGCTCGCAAGTGATCCAGATTATTATGCTGTTAAAACTTTTGATTTTGACTATGAGACGTTATGGGTTGATGACATGTTGTTTTACCACTTTGACATAGACAAGTGCTATTGACTCAGTTTTACTGAGTGTGCAGGATTATGGACCTAGAGGATGCCAAGGCATTGATGGAACCCCTTGGACTCCGGATCGAGTCAGGGAGTGTGCCATTGGGGTTTGATTGTTTTACTGTGATATTAGTGCATCTGACTGGATGACATGATATGGATATGTTCTGACATGATTTGTTGATGATGCAGGTTGATGATAGCTCGCCGACCAGACTCACATATGGAGTAAAGGGGTCACGAACGACTACCAGAGATGTTGAGGGAGAGGTGTGGATAGCATCCCTACCACAGCCTACTAGCACTCCCGTCGTGGCTCGAATTGTAGGTTAACAATTACCTATTTCGAGAGGACCCACGATGCCGTGAGGGTAGACTGTGACAGTCGCTCATGATGATTCTAAGGGGCACACAATAAGGCGGGGGCCTTATTCCTTAGAATCCCTTAGTCTCCCACAAGTTCACCTGGCAGAGTGTTGACTCTAGGGGTTATTGATGTCTACCAAATCAGTCAAGAGGCGAGTGGTACCCTTGGAGCACGTGGTGCGTCCTGAAGGGCACGTCGTGCAAGAAAAATGGAGAGAGGCGAGTGGCACCCTTGGAGCACATAGTGCGTCCTGAAGGGCACGTCACGCAAATGAATAGATGAGGAGAGTGGCACCCTTGGAGCACCTAGTGCGTCCTGAAGGGCACGTCGCGTTGTTGATGATATAGGGATGAACCTAGATGTCCCTAAGACAAATAACATGTTAAGTAACTTTAAAAAATATTCCCCAATTAAATGTCGCCCTGTACGAAATTTAAGGCCTAAGTCTAAATTACGCTAGTGGTAGAACCTTGTCTTCTCAAAAAAATAAAATAAATAATAATAATAAAAATAAGAATAACTTAAATAATAATTTTGACCTTCGTTAAATCTTGTAACATGAAGGAAGTAAGAAATTAAGTTATTCATAAAAATAGAATCTGTGGTAATAAATGTAAAAGGGGAATTAATTATTTTATCTTTTTGATAATTTAAAAAAAAAGAAATACTAATTAAAAGATAAAAGGAAAAAGGGGTTAAATTCCACCCTTTTTGAGTTCTAAGTAAAAGGGGAAAGGGGGAAAATAAAAAAAAAGGGGGGGAAACTAGGGACGAGGTAACATGAAAAGGGAAAAAGAGGATTTTAAGGGAAAAAGCGGAAAGTCAACTTAGTAAAGAATCTACCATTTAAGAGCTTCTAATTTTAAACTGAATTAGCAATTTAATAAAAGGGAAAGCTATTAAAACCTGTAAGAGAATTTGGGGACACCTAGGAGTGATTCTAGGAGTAACTCTAGGTGGGTGAGGGAAATAAAGATAATTACTTAATTAAAGAAATTAATTCTTGGAGGATTGTAGGGGATGAGGGACACTTGTACAGAGAGGAATTTTTGGGAATATATTTTTAAAACTTTAATTAAATGAGATTTTAGGAAAGAAAGGAAGTTTGAAACTCTATAAAAGAAGGGGAGGAGAAGGAGGAAAGGATATGCTGTTTGCGTAATGTTACGTTGTAGAAATGTCGTCTTGACTGATTTACTTGTGGGAGTTGGGATACTCAGTTCGGAGAGAAGTGGTAGCTCAGCCTTGCGAGGCGAGATGGGAGCTAGACGAAATCTCTGGATAGTGTGTGTGACCCCTTTGCGGCTTGGGGGGCTAAGGGGGAAGAAGAGTACCCCTAGCATTGGTTGGGAGGTACCGGTGAGGTCTCAACGATCGACGAGCAGGAGTTGCACGGAGCGCGGGACGTCATTCGAAGCGGGCGATCAAGCAATGGTACACTCTTTTATTTTGTAGAGTAGAATGCATTAGGACTTATGCTTGGATTTGCATATTGATTTGTAAACGGATTGGATGTTTAGATTGATAGCAAACTCCTTTTTCTTAGCTTAGCGGATTGTTTGGTTGATTGACTTCCCGTGGCCTTCGTCCTTGCATGACTCGATAGCCCTGTGGTTGATTCTGACCCATGCGATTGTTTGCTTTTCGTCCCTAGCGCTCCAGTCCTCGCCTGAGCAGTCGGCCAGGAGCCTGATATGCGGTCGTCGCCTTAGCGTTAAAAGACCTATGGATCTCAATGCCCTGCTTTTCTGTGCGAGGATGGTGATGCGAAGGCGAACCTTTAGCCGTCTCCCTCTGTTGATGTCCTTGCCTGATTGTTTGACTTGCATCTTTCGGTATGGCCTCTGCATATGGATTGTCTTGCTTCCTTGATTGTTTAATTTTTTGTGCCTTGACTGATAGAATCCTGCGATCCCCTAGACGAGTTATCCTTTTGGCCCTGGTGTTCTCTCACTGTTGTTAGCATTTTTATATTGGTATTCTGAGATGAAAAATATTTAACTTCAATCTATGTTGGGTTCTTGTTGGATTCACTGGTTTTTATTACTTCGACGATTATAATGGTGTAACTGATGTAAAATATTAACTCTTCTGTTGTAATTCGGTAATGGATGAAAAAAAAATGTTTATTACTTAGGTGATTGAGATATGTGATAGCTGTAAATTATTGAACCTGAGTTTGTTTAATGATGGAGAATCTAACCTTGCGTCCTCATCACTTACATGGCGAAATTTAATTGTGTAAATATCATTCGCTGGCGATTTCGTTTTATTCTGTTCTTCATTGATAATGGCCAATCGTATTGGTGTATCCGTTGTACTTAATTCTGCGGAAGGTTTTGTGTAATGGATGTATAATCATTCCTCAACAATCGTATCTATGTAATGGTGGGATTATTGTGACTGTATTTTGTTTCGTTACACAGGAAACCCGTCCCTCTACCCTGCTCAATTTTTGACTGAATTCTTTTTATGTCTGAATCAATTTTTACCGGCGTTTTTCGATGGTGTTCCACTGCCTGCGATTCTGTTTAATTCTTATGGCGTTTGGACGTAGGTATGGTTTGGTTTCGTGTAATATGAAGTGTGTTGGGGATGGACAGGCCGCGGGGTCAAACCCCCGGCCGATGCTCTTGGGCGACGTGTTTTTATTGAATATAATTGGCCGCGTTCTGCCCTTTTCATATAAATTACAGGTAGCTGGACTCGTTGGGCTGTGTGTGCTAGGTCCAACGAATTGTGGACCAACAAATAGCGGCAAGACGTATAATGCTCTGCAACGGTACGTGGAGGCAAATAGCGGGGTCTATTGTAGTCTCTGATGAAATTAGGGCCTAGCAAGGAGTCTGATCGGTTTCTTTTTCCAATTTTCATGGAATTTTGCTTGAAAGAGTTTCCGGAGGAGATAAAGAGGTTTCGGACTTTAGTTCAGTTTGCAGATCTCACGAAGCCGCATACATGGTTTCCGTTTGCACGAGGGATGAAAAGGAAGATTGTCTACCATTGTGGGCCTCCTCCTTGGCACCTGGAGCCGAGCGCTTACGCTGTCTCAGAAGTCTATCCACGGGCTTGGGTGGATGTTTAGAAATGGTTGATTTCTTGTTGACTGTTGCCCAATTTTCTCTGCGACTGTAACTTCTAATGGCAGTAATGCAGCCAACATGTTCTACACATTCTGGAAACCCTTTTACTGCAATTCGTGACTGTGTAATCGTCCCCGCATTCGTGACTGTGCAATCATCTCTCAGCAGAATCGCGACTGTGTAATGGAGGCATTAACATTACCTCAGCGAAATGTTTTAGGTAACGGTTGTATAACCTTTCCTCTGAAAACAGTATCTGTGTATCGACTGTCATAATATCTCCCTGTCATTTCGTTTAAGCGACTTGACAGCGCATGGTCACAGGTCGCCTTGACCTTGGCAACGAACTGTGGCAGGCCCGAATTCCAATTTGGTCTTTATTCACAGGAAATTGAGACAGCGGATCAGCTACCGCGTGGGTCATGGAGTAAATCCGGCAGTGTATTTTGGGGTTGTCTGTTAAGTAGTAAGTAATGCGATCAAAATTTAGCTCGACTGTGATAACTTACCACTGACTGCGGAGGCCACCTTGCTGATAAACCTTCACTTCACCAACTTCTGATTCCTAAAACAGAGGTTACCCACCTTCCTCTTATAACAGAAAATCTTTAAGAAAAAATTATATTCATTCTAAATTCATTTAAGAAAATCTTTCAATGTGGCAAGTTTATATTTTGGACCTCTAAAAAAGTTAAGTTTAAAGGATTTGATTGGTTGTAAAAGTGTTAAATTTAAAGGTTTTGATCAGTAAAGATTTCATCATTATTGATGAGTGATACATCCCTCATGAAGTTTCCACCGACTATTGTTATGTCAATTCATGGTATAATTTTATTAGTTGATATATACTTATCTTCAGCTAATATCATGTGAATTCATGGAATAACTTTATTATTGATGTATATTGAAAAAAACAAATTTTTATAAGGTAGTTTTATTATTTGATACAGTTTTAGTTTTATTATTGATATAGTTTTATCATTGATATATAGTGAGGAGATTTTATAATGTAGTATAAATGAGATATGTCATGGGTGAGAAGTGAGAATAGATTCATTATTTGATATATAGTGGGAAAATTCATAATGTAGTACAGAGATGTGTCATGGTTTTTGAGAAGTGAGAGAGATTGTGTTTGATTTTAATGGATAAAAAAAAAACAAAAAAAAAACTATATTTTAAATGGGGATTAAGTCTAACCATAAATATTTAGGTTGAGTTTTACATTTTATTTCAAGGACTAAAATAATTAAAAATCTAGAGAAAGAAGGATTATTTTAATTATTAGAGATTCACTTACAATAATCCTATTTATGAATATGGTTTCATCAACACTTGCATGCCTTTCATTTATCATCCCTTGGTTAGAGATGAATTAATTTGCAAGTCCAAAAATAAATGGACACTATGAATGAGGTACCTTTGCACACTTATTCATAACTTAGTGCTAGCATTATTAACTCTAACTCGTCACAAGGATGCGTATAGTTGAGATAATGGAATTTACAATGCATGTAGTTGAAGTCCAAGGGGTTAGCTCAAGTGGTAAGTTATTCGCACACTCTCTCGGCACGGGGAGAGGTCACCAGTTCAAGCCTTGCTAGAGTCTCCGGGGCTGTGGTTTGGTATCCCATATCATCTACTAAATGGGGAAGTAAGGTGTGTTTCCCATGACATTTACTGTTCAAAAAAAAAAAAAAAATATTTGCACTTGATGTGAGGCTTGATGTCATGATGAAATGGGAGGTTCGTTACAACAAGACCCTCAGAAAATGGTGATTGGGATGAATTCAAAGATCATAATTGAGACTACCTCAAGTGGGTTATGACACAAATCCATACATATCCCATCCCATTGGTGGTCCTCCACACCCACAATTAGCATCATACCATCAACAACTTCAGACCTTCTAGGGTGACCAGATGAGGGAGGTGGGCACGGGACTTCAAGGCCCACAACCTGCCTCTAGATAGAATTAAGAATATCATGAAGGCGATCGAGACCCAACATGACCAATCAATTGACATGCACATAAAGACCTTCCTTCCCCCCTTCAATCTTTTGATACAAATGTTCTAGGCATGATGATTCTCGTGTAATACCATACGATTGAATATAGTAGCTGATATGAAAATACCAAATGATTTCTCGAGCAACTTGATCTACAAATGTTAATGATACTCTGATATTAATTCAGCCCAACCCGATTCGGGAAATTAAAGGACCAATTTGACCTATTTGCAATTTATCACGTGAATGTTTGATCCATAAAACTCAAGATGAAATGATACATAAACGAAATATTCTCAACAACGAGAATTTCCATGTGAATAATCTATCAATTAAAAGCTCCTACAAACGAGCACATAAGAAATCTCTATATGATGTCTTCCCCTTAATTCATACAAAAGATCACAAGAATCTATGTACAAAAAGAAGTAATACAACGTTGTCTTTCTTCTTAACTCACACAAACGAGCAAAGTTGCAAAAAAGAGGTAGTACAAGGTTTTCAAACTTTCTCAACTTATGCAAACGACACATAATTTCTACATAAATAGATAAAATACAAGGCTTTGGACATGAAAACCTCTTCCTAACTCTTACAAATGAGTTAAAACTCTATATGAAGAAAAATGACACAAATCCTCTCAACACACAAGTGTTCTCTCACACATGAGTGTGTTCTATATACCAATGTTGTGTAGTCATATACATGTTTTACAAGAGGATGAGTGCCTCTTTATATAGGAGAGGCCCCTCATTCGATCCCAACCACTTATTAAATGATTAAGTTACAATGGATAAGCCATATGCTATCTTTAGCATAGGCGTTACAACCATATTACAACAAATAACAAATGTATTTATGTACAAAACCCACTTAACCAAGTCTCAAGGCTATAATACATGTCATAGTATGGAATATGGGTCGTTGCACAACAAAACCCATTATAAAAGGGATTATGCTCATGTATTGGAGTGGGGGTTATAATATTGTTAAAAAAATATTAAAAACCCACTTAATAAAGTGTTGGCATATTGGAGTACATGGAATATTTGTTTATAGGGTTGAGCTAATCTAATGATTAAAGATTCCTTTTTGGAGTAGGCTAATTCGGGAGCAATCTTCCCTCCTGATTTTTTTTTTTAGGTAAAAAAACGGACCCGAATCTGGCCAAAATTTCAGAGGTGGTCTAAGTTTCGCATGGATCAAAGTTCCATGCATTTCATAACCTTACCTTGGGGGGTTTGCCCCATTTTAAACCAACTCAAATGCTCAAAAAATCAATCAGAGTTTTGGATTGGCCGGAAATTTAAAAGCATGTCGTCGGAAAACCTGCCGAAAAAATAACTCTGGAGGGAAGATTGCTCCTGAGTTAACTCCTTCCTTTTTTAGTACAAGTAGCTACTAGTTCTGCTATGACTTTTTACTATCGTCTGACCGTTAGAGAAGCTTCTGCCTATGTTCAATACCTAATTATCGAAGTTAACTTTGGTAAAAGTGGTTGTAACAAACCACATAACATATAGTTTCGTGGCATATATTAACATAATCCCTGCGTGCACACATTTAGGCATGGTTTCTAGGTATATAATGTGACTGAGGGCCTGGGGCTATGCCCTTGGCCCTCTCCTCCGCCATTAGTAACAAATTTTGAATTCAAATAAATTCTTTGCCACAGATAAATAAAAACCATTATAGTGGCATGTTGTGTGGAGACATCGGTTGGTAAGAAGTCAGGGGTTCGATTCCCCTCTCCTCCATTAAATTTTTACAAAAAACTTCTCATGGGGTTGCCACATGACACCCTCTCATTGGTTGTCCTCTGCCACATGTATATCAATTATTGGAACACGTCAACCTGGAATTCGAACACCTCACCTGCCACGTGCACCTGTATGGGTGTGCTACGTGTCACCCTTGCAGTGGTGACACGTGTCACCCTAACCCTTTGACTTATTTTTATTTAACAAAACTTAAAATTTGACTCAGCATAATTTTCGGATACGATCTCCGTTTGAGGCGTTGTTCGCACCGTTGGAAATATGGTGACTAGCTCTGCACATTGATGTTGTTTTCTTGATCATTTGATATAGTCATATTTTGACCTTTTTTGATCCCCTGGGACCTCTATGAACATTCCAGATCCTCCTAAACCTCTATAAAGGTTCCTTAGATCCTCCTAGATTAGTAACACTCTATGATTATATAATAAAAAAATGCACTCAAATGGACCAGTTTATGTTCTGTTTATTATACAATGCATTATTTGTGTCATGCATTGTTAAAAATTTGTGAAGTGTGTATTTATAAAAGCAAAATTTCTACCCTATGTGACTTTTTTTTTTTTCAACAGAAAAATTACTGATTTATATTAGAAATATAATTGTTTACACATTTTCAACATCTCCATAGTTCATGTTGACATGGAAATTCTCCAAAAATTCTTGACATTTACAAAAAAAACCCTCACTTATAAAGAGATTTTTTATATGACTTTGATCTGAATCTTTTAGTACACCAAAATTGAAGCCATATTGATGCATATAACCCATAAAACTCATGGAAAGTATTGACCCATCTATGATCCGCTAATATCTATGCCAAGAAGGGAAATCTGAGGAAAAAAAATATAAAGAGAGAATTGTCCTCAAAATTCTCAAATGATTGGGGAGACCAAAATATATAACTGCTAAGCATTTAAAAAATATTAAAAAAGAGGGTAGGCCCATCATTTCCATAAACGCACAAATTGTATTCTATCCTTCCTTCGGTCTTCGTCAAAACCTTTTTTGAGATAGACTTTGCTTCCTTGTTTAGCGCCCTATAAACATGTGTGTAATAGATATCCCTAAATGATTTTTTGAGCTTGATAATTCCGTCCATCCACCCCATCAAAGAGGCAACCTGTAGCTTTCCTCTATCCTTCAACCAATCAATTATAATCTTCGAGTCGCCAATTACCTAGATGACTTCAATATTCAAATGCACAACCAAGATATGAGTCGCCCACGCTCCTAGCAGTTCTTCCTTGGTATTTGTCCCAATGATGCAATTGAAGTTCCACTTATAAAACAAGTTTTCATTGATCCTTATCAATCGCCCTGCCCCACACCTTTGATCACTTAACTGCGCTGCTCCATCAAACCAACTGACTATTGGAGTAGTGAAACTTGGGATTTGAACTAAACGAGGAACAACCTTCTTCAGTGTATCTATCCGAAGTGCTAAGTTTGCCCAAATTTTAAAAACTACAGAAAGGGTAGAAGGATTCCTTCCATCGATTTTTTTTTATTCCGCTCCAACCAAAAAACCCAACATAGGAGGGATGGGAGAGTAATGAAAGAAGACTCCTTTCTATCCTAGTTTTCATAGCACCCAAATAACGAGCTTCCTTCCCGGACAGTCATAATGTTTAGCTCCCTTTTTATCCTATTCCAAACATCCTGAATGAATCTGCAATTTACAAATAAATGATACACAAATTTTGCGTCTTTTGAACACAAATGGCATATGTTTGGGCCTTCCCAACCTTTTCTTTGCAATGTATCCCAGGTTAAAATTTTATTCTCAATGTATAACCATGTGACTAATTTAATTTTTTGTGCCATATCCCACTTCCACATATGTCTTCTCCAACCCTCAATAACATACTGCCACTTCATTTTTGCAAAAGCACAATATATATTTTTTACAGTAAGGCTACTAGATATGTCTTCCCTAGACCAAATGAGTGCATCCTCTTGATTATGTAACTGCACCCCCGCTCCTATTAATTCCTTGTAATATACATCCCATTCCACTGCTAAGTTCTCACTAAGGCCGATCTCCTCACTAGTTTTCCAATGATCTAACAAAATATCTGGTTTTCTTTTTCCTATATCCTGGTAGAGATAAACCATGCTATTTCTTTTCAGTTCAGATATAATTTGATGAATTAAAAAGTATGAATTCCCTAGTCCCAAAATGATTTCCAATCTTAGCAATATTGAGTGACCATACCCCAGCCTCCAACTCAGCCAATGAGTAATCAAATGTAAGGACTTCAGAAGGTTCTTCCAAGTCTGAGAGGCAGACGACACTGTGGCTGAAGTCGATCTAAGGCAAGTGACTACCGAGCACTGAGGAAGATATCTGTCTTTTGTCACCTTATTCCAAAATCCATCCTTCATCAGGACTCACCACAAAGAGTTTGTAGCCAAGGCTCTGTTAAAAAGGAAGATATTTCTTATCCTCGGCCTCCTATATGTTTTGGTTTTGCTAAAACTTCCCAGCTACAAAGATGCTTATGATTTTTCCCACTTTCACCTGACCAAAGAAAACTAAACATTTGTTTCCTTATCTTTTCCAAAATTGATGCTGGTATAGCAACCAATGCCATCCAGTAGATAGATTGTCCTTCAAGAATAGATTTGACTAGTGTGTAGCGGCCACCCAGTGACAACCATCTATTACACCACATCTTGATCCTTGTTTCAATATTTATAAGGAGCCATCTCTAGTCCACAGTCTTGTAAGCATCTGCCTTTAACAAGTATTCAAGATATCGAAAACCCTTTGCTAGATCCTTGAAATTATAAGGAAAAATTTTGTTTAAATTTCCTAAAGTCTCGCCTTGGATTCTAGCTTAGTAGAAGGTAGACTTTGTCCAATTTATTAGTAGATCAAAGGCACTATAGAAAATCAGTAGGATCTTTTTTATCTCTTTCCACTCATCAACCGTTGCTTTTGTCATAATTAGCACATCATCCACAAAGAACAAATGCAAAATCTTGACTAATCTAGAGACCTTTACCCTTGACAATATTCTTTCATCCTTTCCTTTCTTTAAAAGCAGGCTAAATCCTTCCATGATTAAAATGAATAGCAGAGGAGATAACATACAACCTTGTCTCAAGCCTCTACCACTCTGAAACATTTGTGTAGTCTCCCCATTTATAAGGACTACGAAGTTTACACTGGTCACATAACTCAAGATCCATTTTTTGAAAAGAATACTAAAGCCCGTTTGAATGCGAGTCATTCGTAAAAAATCCCAATTGATGCAATCATAAGCTTTCTTAAGATCCATATTTAAGATCATATCTTTTGAATTTTCTACCTTTATACTGTGCAAGAACTCCTGTGCCATGCCTATTGCATCCAAGATTTGTCTACCTTTTAAAAAAACCGACTATTCCTCCAACAACGATCGAGAAAGAATAGGCTTTATCCTATTTTCAATTATCTTTGAAATCATCTTGTAACATAAATTACACAAAGCAATTGGTCTATAATCACCAAAAGATGATGAATTATTAAATTTTTGGATACAAGTAAAAAAGGTTGCATTTAATGACCTATTCACTAAGCCTCGAGTCCTAGAATCCTCCACCACTTCTAGTAAATCATCTCCCACTAAGTCAAAGAAGTGGATAAAGAACTCTACAATGCAATCGTCGGTCCCCAGGCTCTTGTCTTTGGAAAAATACTTGAGGACCTCCCAAAGTTTCGACTTCGTACAAGGTTTGTCTAATAGAAATGTATCATCATCCTTGACAAAATGACTGGAAATATCAACTTGATCATTAATAACCACATGGGCGGACTCCTCATAATTTTTTTTAAAGTAATTGACAACTTCTTTTATGATATCACCCTGGCCAGAATGAAGTTCACCACTCTCATCCCTGATCTCCCAAATATGCTTTTTGTTCCTTCTAAAGCTTGCAAATATGTGAAATAATTTTGTATTCTTATCACCACTCTTTATCCAGATGGCTCTGCTTCTTTGTCGCCACAAGTCTTCTTCAACTAGTAAGATTTTGTCTTGCTCGGCCTCCAGAAGTTTTAATTGAGTATCCCTATCACTGCTCCTATCCTCCTGTGGCACTTCCAGAAATAAGTCTTTCAAATTTCACTCTAATCAAAATAACCTTTCTTCTTGTTTTTAATTTTAAATCTGTTGCCCAAGTTTTTATGCGAAATTTTAATGACTTCAAATTTAGAACTAATCTCTGTTGAACATCACTTTCAACCAAATGAGTAGGATCCTACCAGACTTCACTCACTAAAGATGCGACCTCTTCTTCACATAACCAGCTTGTGTTAAACTTGAATGGATAGGCCGTTGGTAATGAATGACAATCTAATCTTAAAAAGACAGGTGCATTGTCTGAAATGAAGGGATATTCCACCCAAGATTTGTATCTTCTAACTCCCAATATGAGATCTTCAACCACAAAGACACAATCCAGTCTTATTGAAATACCAACAGAGCCCCCTCTGCCATTTCTCCAGGTCAGTACCAGAACATCCGGTGCAATGTCTACTAGTCTATATCCATTAAATAAGTCTTTAAAGAAATCTGTCAATAGATCCAAGTGTGCAGAAATTACCCACAGCTCTCCAACATCATAGGTGAAATTTAAGTTGCCAGCCAAAATAAGATTTTTGTGTGTAAAAATACCCCTGGCAAACCACCTTTTCCCAAAACGATTTTCTATCCCAATAGGGACCATACAAATTTAATAGAGTAATCGACATTTTAAACTCCAGACAAGTACCTGTTAGGAGGATTCCACCACAACACAAAAAAGGACAAATGCCAAACATTTTTGGATCCCAAGACACTAATAAACCCCCCGAAGATCCAACTGAACTTACAACACATGAGAGCCAAGAAGGTCGAAAAGAATTCATAAAGGCCTGTGCCTTTTTTTCCTCCAACAAAGTTTCTTATAGGAAAATAATGTCTGGTGAATTCCTCCGAAGAAGTCTTCGAAGGGAGGCGGGTTTTAGGATCCCCCCCCAACCCTCTAATGTTTAGTGAGAGAAAAATTATGATTTCTCTCTCGCAAGGTATTTCATGCCTCTAAGTGCCCCGTTGTCACAAATGATGGGTAAGTGTGACTCAACAAAAAATTGAATAGTTTCATCCTTGTTTTTCCTTGCACTCTGAATTTTAATAGCAGAAATTTCAAACCCCAAACCCTTTGACCAGGTGTACTCCTTCCCAGAAGTCTTCCCTGAAGGACCCGACTATCTTGAACCCCGCTCATATTCCTATCTGTTGTAAATGGTCCTCCCCAGAAAGGTAGGTAAAGGTATTGATGATAGAGCCTCTATGTAGGAGGGAATCAGGGTCTCTAGAACTTCCCTAATGGCACTATCCCCCAAATATGGTTACATACACCCCGGGAAGATGATGTCCTCACCAGAACCATCTGAACACTCGGTAACCCCTCTCGGAGAGCCCAAACCACCGGAAGAGTAGCGAACCAGAGTGATGCTATACCCCCCTGTGTCTAAAGGTGGTCCTCTGTCTCCCCGAGAGTCAGCAGTGACAACAGGATTAATAACCCCCCCCCATCCAGGTAATTAGTGTGAAGGACATGTTCTATTGAGCCCGTCATGACTCAATTAAATGCAGTGTCATCCGTTTTTTCCCCTCCCACTCCGAAGAGACTAGAAGATTCAAACTCATTTCTTTGCCAGGTCGATAAAGAAAAAAAGAGAGTAGGGAAAATGGATTTCAACTTACCCGTAACAGTGTCCAACTGGGTTGTCTAGTTTATATCTAGAACATCAGTACAACTCAAGCTAAACCAGTGAGAATCCACTCCCAATGACTCAACAAGAGTTGTCTTTTCCAACAAAGTCCCTTTTGATACCTCCTCCTCAAAAATTCCCTGACAATCCCGCCTCAAGTGACCAGTCTTTCGAAACAAAGAACACCTGAAAGGAATACCCAGGTAGTCTAGAGTTTGCGTCGTATGGTGTCCTCTCCAAACAATCTCTAAAGACTCCAACAATCCAACATGGATGTCAATTTCCACCATGACTCTTCCTATTCTTTTATCCGGTGCCAAGAGCGCCATATCGTCAACCTTTAAAAATTTACCGAGGGCATTTCCAATGGATTCTAAAGCCTTTGCATTCCAAAAATGCAGTGGTAGTCTAGGTAATAACACCCAAATATGTCTAAAGTGAAAATAGTCTTGTGTCGGGTCAAAACTCACCCTCCACCGCTTAAGCATCAAGCTTCCTCCATCGTAAATCTAGGGTTTTCCCAAAATGTTCACAGAATCCTCGGCACTTTTAAACCGGAAGTCGAACCATCCTTTAGTTAGGAAAACAACTTCAGGCATATATCCCAAAAGTGGGTACTAGGTAGAGCTTACCGACTCAACCAGAGGCATTTTGCACCTAGAGCGATACGAGAATCTCCCCACCAATGCACATAGTGCCAAGCTAACAATGTCCTCTAGACCAATATTCTCCCCTAACATCAATGTCCGCTTAAAGCAATTCAAGATCCAAGGTTTTGCTCTGTAAATGCCATAACTAGTCGGATTCCTATCAATAGTTCCCTGAGCCAAGCTTCCCTTCACCCTCCCATAACCACCCGACAACCTCCCTGAATCTTTTGGTGGGTTAGTAGGTTGAAAATCCACTTTCTGTCTGGCAGCTGAACTCCCTGGACCAAGAGTAGTAGTGGATTGCAAGAACCGAGCTTCCTCCCAAGGTTTAGCCGTGAAAGTAGGAGGGTCTGTGTCTTTACTGTCCCCCGAAATGAGTTAAGATTCACATTAAACGCAAGCTCGTTTGTCGAGACAAAAATATCCTCCCTCCTCCAGATGGCTTTGTTAGCTGCCCCCATGAGGGCATTGACTTCAACTTCCATGGGGAAGATTCTCTAGTGGAAGGTGACTAAGCCTTAAATGACCAACGACTGCTAAACACCTCTTGGTGAAAAGACAGAACTCTTGACAAGACTCGTTAATACCTTTTCTCACAAAAAAACTAAGGTAATGAAAGACCCACACTACCTCCATCGAACGTAAAACGCGGTCCCACTAAATTAAATGGACAGAGCAGAACATTCAAGAGTCGAGGTGAATGGAGAATGAACTAAAAAACTAGTACAGTAAACTAAATCTAGAGAGATAGAAGCCTCCACTGTAAATAGTAAGCTCCATCATTAAAAAGGAAAGGTCCTCCCATGGCTATAGTTACAGTGTCTGCCAAAGTAGTGAGAGGAAGGTTTGAAAAAACTAAAAAAAGTAAAACTGCCAAAACAAGAGCAGATAACCTCCGAAGAAATGGCTAAGCTCCATCGTTAATTGGAGTGGTTTTCCCATGGTTTTTATTGCAGGATCCACCATTTTCATAGGACCCTATGTGACTTGTCCAACACTTTTTAATATTATAACATTCTTCATTGATCAGGCTGTAGGATAAGGTTTAGTAGAAATCACTTATTATTAATAAAATTGAATATTCAACATTATTAAATTAAAAAAGAAGAAGATATTTATCTTAATTTTATAAAAAAAAAAAATTGTAAATAAAGAGAGAGAACCTTGTATTATATCATCATGAGTGTACATCTGTATATCATTTGGCATCCACCTGTTCTGCCACATAAGGGAAACCAGAACAGGTGGCTCCAAACGGTGGTATGACTATAATGGCAGAGTTTCAGTTTACAAAAATTGGAGCGAAAGATGAGAATTTTAACAGGAGATTCATTCCCCTTAACTAGCCTAGGGAAGACTTCTTTCAGAGCCACCATTTCTATGATGGTTACAAAACTGTAAAAAAGAGTAAAAAGAAAATCACTATTCATTCTTAAAATGAGAATTGACATGAACCAGAGATAGGGGTGGGCCACGTCAAGCCTTTGGGGAACCTGGACGTCCATGGACGGTGTAGGCCGAGATGAAATTCTACTTGCAGGTGGGGCATTGATCTTGAGAAGGGGTGTCTGAGAGTTCTTTGAACAACATATCTAATCACTGATGGATGGTTCTTTGGTCGTGCATTTTCTCGTCCTGCCGCTACTGGATGCCAAAGAGAAGCTCCAAGTGCTTCGTTGCGAGAAGAAACATGTGGTGTGAGCCATCCTCAACACCGTCATTGCCTTCTTCAACACTGACCTTTCCTGTGTCTTCAGTACCATCATTGCCATCGTCAACCCCTTCATTTCCTTATTCAACACCGACCTTGCCTGTGTCTTTCCCATCTCCTGTGAGTTGCCAACTTGGGGGCATTTCCTCCTCCACAATGCAGCCCCCTTCCCACTAGTGTGGCTGAAAGTTGCGGGAGGTGGAGGGGCTGAGAGTCGCGAGGGACCCTTGCAATTGTACCAGGCTCGGGTCAGGCTGAGGAGGTGGCTCAACCCACTAGCATATTTGGCCCATTTTGCGATGGTTGTTTCGACGCTATTGTGACATTATGTCGTTGATATGGCGACGAATTTAGAGTCTATGAAACGTCGGTTTAGGTGACGTGGCATTTGCGACGAACTTGATCAAACGTTGCATAAGTGACGATATAGGCAAACAATATCAAACCAACTTTTCGTCTAAATTGCGACAACAAATTTTATAGTTAAACCAACGCATCAATAGAAGCCGTCGTCGCATATTCGACGACAACTTTTTGTTGTTTATGTAGCTAAACCGATGCAACAATAAAAGTTGTCGTCGCATATTCGACACCACGTTTTGTTGTTTATATAGCTGAACTATCGCATCAATAGAAGATGTCATCGCCTATTCGACAACAACTTTTTTTTGTTTATGTAGCTAAACCGACGCATCAATAGAATTTGTCTTTGCCTATTTGACGACAACTTTCCGTTGTTTATATAGCAAAATCGTTGCATCAATAGAAACTGTCGTCGCATAGGAGACAACATATTTTTTATGTTTATATAGCAAAACCGTCGCATCGATAAAAGTTGTCGTCGGATATGCGACGACCAAAATTTATTTAGAAAAAAAAAAAAAAAAAATGGGCATCAA
>ML778501.1:270785-286576 GCA_009831015.1 Picea engelmannii | reverse complement strand
CCATGGTACGATATTCATTCGATCCGCCATCAATGTGACCATATTTCCTACAATGTTTTGTAGTTGTTGCTATTAAAATTCTTATGGGACGTCTGAGGCAACATTTTTTACAAGGGCAATAACATCTACCATCACCCTTTTCAGCCGCTTTAATTTTTTCCGCACCTCTAACAACATTCTGCGACATTTTTCCGCACAAAAATACCCTTTCAGAACCGTCGTTGTTATAGCAAGATTGTTGCAACATCTTCAAATCGTCAAATATTTATAGGCCAATTTTAGGTCACCATCGTCGCAAATGCGACAATAGTGACCTAAAAAAATATTTTTTTTTTTTATAGTTATTTATTTTAGGTCATTTTCAACGGTAAAGTTTGACTAAATTATTATGGTCAACTATCGTCGCTTATGCGACGACCAATCTAAGGTCGTCGCTTATGTGACGAACATTGACCATTACAGTTCAGTCAAACTGTAGGCGTCGAGATGGTGACAAACACGGGGTAGATTTAGAAAAAAAAAAAAAAAAATCTCTTGCATGTTGCGACGAAAGAGTACTTTCATCGCAAGTGGTCATCGCAAATTTTTCAATATGCAGTAGTGACCTCTTCCACCTTCATGCCCGAATGCTGAGGTGACGAAAGTGCTTCCTCTTTCGCTATGTTGGGGAAAACCGAAGCGAGCTAGGATGGCTGAGGAGAAAGCTTAGTCGGGGACATGGTTTCTGATTTGGGAATGTGTAAGGGAGGTTGAGCTTGAGTCTGGGGCAAGGTGGGTGGGTTTTCCTCTTTTGGAATGCGCAGGGTGGATTGAGATTTACTGGAGGGTCTGTGGGGTTGGCTAAAATGAGCTATCAAGGCTCTCTGAGAAGCTGTGAGCTAATTATCTCGAGTGAAGACGTTTTTATTCTCGGTGGAACGCCTTGGCTTGCCTCTATCTCGAGGCATGGTGAGAACCAGGGAATGAGGGTGATGTTGGTCTGAGGAAATACAGAGGTCGCACTGGAGGTAAGCGAAGAGGCCAGGAGGGCCAAGAAGCACATAACAGAGGTGGTAGCTATCAAACATCGGGTGAGAACATGCACCTTGGTCAATTTGAATGCCGCTGAGTGCCATTGAAGTCCCTCCCATCACCATTGAAGGCTGACGGGACTGGTTCAAGCATCTAGTACCAGTGGCTTGGCTGAAGCGCTCCTCCATGGGGAGTTAATAGCGTCGGGGGTGGCGACTTGGGGTATTAACTCTCCCCGCCAGCTGCTCCTGCCACCTGTCCCCCCTCTCTTTCCATTTGTCACCCCATCCGGGTGATCTTAATTTTATAAAATTAAAATGTTAAAGTAAAACTTTTTAATTTCTTAAATATTTTGGCATTATTGGTATAAGCTTAAATTGTAATTATATTTGAATTTTTTTATTCAGGTTGGTATAAGATTAAATTAAATTGTAAGGATTATTAGAAATCACTTATTATTAATAAAATTGAGTATTCAACATTATTAAATTTAAAAAAAATAAGATATTTATCTTAATTTTATAATGGTATTGTTTTTTTTTTTTTGACAGAAATGATTAATTAGGCTTTTATTAAAAAAACAGCGGAGATCCGCTGATGCTTTTACAAAGTTTATAGGACTGCAACTATTTTTACTAGAGTCGACTTCGACTCATATCAACTATTACAAGATACTTAGATGCCGAGGTTGGCTAAAACATAACTACTTAGACACCCTTTCTGACTGTTACTAAATGCTTAAAGAAAAAAACTTGCTTTTGGAAGTGCTTCTGAACTACTCCACGCCTTTCCCCTTTGACTGCGCTTTTTATTCTATCCATTCCTTGTTTAGTTGTTCCATCTGTTGCTCCAGATTTCGCATTCTCTCTTCATGATCTTGCTTTGGTTTACCCAATTCCTTCCTCAGCTTCCAGATCTCCTCACTCAATCCAGATCTTTTGAAGATAATGTCATTTTCTAAAGCCTCCATCTGTCTCCCGGCCTCACTGTCCAAGTTCTGCAAAAATTCTTCCAAACTGACCATGAGCCCCCGCAATTTTTCCAGCTCCTCTTCCAGCGTCGTGATTCTTGCCTCCGCAGATGGTTTTGGACCCGATCTCGACGCCATCCCGAGCTTCCGCTTGCACCTCTATCGACCTTCCCCTGCTGCCTAATTTGCTGCCCTGGGTCGGCCTTCTTACTCGCTGCTCTTCTTCCTTTTCTCTTACCCCTCCCGCTCGTCTAAGTTTTATAATCTTGCTCTGTCCTTCCTCTGCTGGATTCTCTGCGCGAAGGTATGGCTTGAGGATATGGAGATGCCGACCTCATGATGGAGAATCCTTTCCATTCTGAAGATCGCGTTGGAATTCTAAGATACGGCTATCTTATCATCTTCTCCTGCGTCTTGTCCATGTGTCCACTTGTGTTATCATCTTGGATTAATGAAATTACGGGATACACCCTTCAACTGTGGCTCTGTTGAGTATCATGATACTTTTCCCCAAACGGGCTCCCGTATTGGCCTCCTCATCCGCCTGGACATTGTTCCCTCTTAGGACATGAAACCATTATATTGACTGGAACCGACGCCTGAGAATCATTATTTTATCAATGACGTGCTTGAGATGCCCATTCGCTACCCTGGTGTTCTGATTTAAAGTTTGGATTAGCAGCCTTGAATCTCCAATCACAATTAATTTCCGAATATTTAAGGACAGGGCTTGGGTGAGCCCTTGCCAGAGGGCAAGAGCTTCAGCTTTGTTATTGGTTTCTATACCTAGTCCCCAGGCATACCTGAGTACGATGTTCCCAACAAGGTCGCTTATTATCCCTCCTCCCCTTGCCTTCCCAGGGTTACTCTTAGATGCTCCATCGAATGAGAGAATGCTGGAATTTAGAGAGTTTTTCCATTCCTCCAATGCACTTTTGTCCATTCTAAGCTCCCAGCTGCAGGGTGAGATGATTGGAGAGCCCCCTGGTGAGACATTTTGAAGCCCTAGATGGCGCATCCACTCTTCTTCTTTAGTTCCCAATGCCCTCGTATTGGAGGTCTTGATGAAGTGGATCACACTCTTGTTGAAGAGGCTGGTAATTTTAACATCTACCTGTGCTGGAGTTCTTTTCTTTTCTCTGAAGATCCGGTGGTTCCGTTCCAACCATATCTTCCAGAGTATAAACTTCGGCAAAGCTTTCCATGTCGCTGTAAGGTGACCTTGATTTGTTGTCCTGAATGGGCACAGGGCCTGCCAATTCGAAAACAGAAGCTGGAAATCCTGTGGGATGGACGAGGTCAGGGCGCCTAAACCAAGGGCTAGATGCCAAACCTCGCTGGAAAAAGGGTAGCTTAATAATAAGTGAGTTGTTGTCTCCTCTGCCTGACAGCAAAGTGGGCATCTTTTAGGCCCTGCGCATCCTTTTTTCCTGAGATTTTCACCTGAGAGAACTCCTTTTTGGGCCACTGTCCAAACAAACAGGTCAATTTTTGGAAGGGATTTCACTGCCCAAATTGCTTTCCAGACTGTCGAGTCCTGTGGAGCTTGAAGGGCTGGGACGAGGTGATGGTAGCCTCCAGCTAAAGTGTAATTTCCTGCTATGGGACCCCAGCCTATCTTGTCCTTCTTTTTCTCGCTTAGGGGGGTTCTCCCTTGCAATGCTTCCTTTAGGCTACTCCACTCTTCTCCCAGTTCATGAGGTAACGAGGCGATCTCCCACCTGGACCAAGACTTGATTTCATCATTGCGCCAAGTCGAGATATCCCAAAGACTGTGAATATTATTATTCTGCATCCATTCTTTTAAACGCCTTATCTCCTGCCTAGTTGATAGCGCTGATCCTCCTAGAATTGAATCCTCCCAAATGTTAATGTTTTGCCCATTCCCCAAGATCCAAGTGAGATGTGGGAGGAAGGCCGGCATCGCCTTCTGGCATAAACTGAAGATTGGAGAGCCCTTCCCTGGTCTTGTTGGGTTCCTCAGACAATTTTTTCTAGGCCCCCGAAAATACTTTTTCCAGAGAGCTCGCTTGCTCCAATTGGCAGTCCCTGTGATGAGATTCCATAAAAAAAATTCTCCAAGAGCCAAATTTTGCATCTGCATGTCCTTTATTTGGAGTCCCCCTTCAAGAAAGGGCTTTGTTATTTTCTCCCAATTTACCAAATGTAACCTTCTGCCCATTTTCTTTCCTCCTTCCCAAAGGAACTGCCTGGTCATCGCCTCTATTTTCTGTATTATAGATCTGGGCGCTAAGAGAAGAGCACTTTGATAAATTGGGATGCTGGATAGAACCGCTTTAATGAGTACTAGTTTACCTACCAAGTTCAGCCAATTGGCGCCCCAAGAGTGGATTCTGTTTTTGATTTTTTCTATCATGTTGTTCCAGTGAGCAAATTTTGGGACGACCTTAATGATAGGGACTCCCAGGTATTTAAATTCTTCCCAGCTGGTGCTTCTGTCAATCCCAAGTATTCGCGAGATATCATGCATTTCTCTTGGGTTAACATTCCACCCATAGATTTTACTCTTGGCTGAGTTAATTACGCTGTCGGAGATCTCTGTAAATACATCGAGCTCCTTCTTGAATTTCTTGGCTATTGCCGAGCTTGCACCTCCCAGAAGCAACGTGTCATCCGCATATTGGGCATGGTTTATATCCTTTACCCCTTTTGCGATGCGCAACCCGGATAGATTGTGCTGTCGTTGCCCAAACTCTAGCTGAAGGCTCAGGACAGAGGCTTTAAGAGAGAATAGGAGTGGAGAAAGGGGGCACCCTTGCCAGAGTCCTCTTGTAGCCTGAAAAAACCTTGTGGCTCGTCCATTTACCAAAGGAGCTATCCACAGTCTTGAGATACATGCTCTAATCCAGCTTATGAAGGAGGGCACAAACCCAAAACGTTCCATCACTTGGAACAGAAATGTATGCCTTACCCTATCGAAAGCATTTGAGAGATCAAGTTTGACAATCATACCTTTATCTTTCCGCCGTAGACTTGAATGAAGTGCCTCTTGGACGAGAATGATATTGTCCGTTATGCTCCTTCCTTTTATGAAACCTCCTTGATTTTCCGGAATAATAGTAGGGAGGACGCTTTGGAGTCTGTTTGCTATGATTTTAGTGAGTATCTTATAGCTGGTGTTGCAGAGGGAGATAGGTCGGAACCTGTCAAAGCTAGTCGCTCCTTTTTCCTTCGGTATCAACGCTAAGAATGAAGAATTAGTCCCTCCTCCAATTTTGGCACAAGCTTGGGATTTCCTGATGAGTTTTGTGAGATCAGACTTGATGATATTCCACCCATGTTGGTAAAATCTAGCTGTAAATCCATCTGGTCCGGGGTTTTTATCCAGATTTAATTGATCCAGGGCCTCTTTAATTTCGTATTGATCTATTTCCCTGACTAACTTGATATTCACCTCTTCTTGTATCTTTGCCTGGATCAAAGCCAAAGGGTAAGCAGTTGGATCGCTTGCTTCTCGATGAGGCTTTGTATAGAGTGCTTCAAAGGTTTTCACTGTTGCCTCCTTGATGCCTTCAAAGTTCGTTATAATCTGATCTTGAATGCGAATTTCTGTTACCATTTTGAACTGCTTCCTGGCCTCCGCTTGCTTGTGAAAGTAAGTGGTGTTCTTGTCCCCTGCTTCGAGCCAGAGACACCTCGATTTTTGCTGCCAATGTTTCTCCTCTTCTCTGCAGGCTTGGTGCCAGACTTTTTGCAACAATGCCTCTTGCTGTAGAGTTTCTTTCGAAGGCTCCACATCTTCCATTTCTAACTGGAAAGCCTCTAAGTGCTGTTGCGCTTCTAGGCATTTGGAGATGGGATTTGGTAAGGATTTGGCCCACTCTTTTAAAGCTCTCTTCAACCTCCTGAGCTTTTCTTCCCAAACATAAAAGGGGGAGCCTGAAACTGGAGTGTTCCATATTTTGGCCACCAGGGCGGGGTGGCTTTCTTCTTGGATCCATCTTGGGCTGAAACAAAAGGGGATTGGCCCCATATTATAGTCAGAAGTCAAACTTAGAGAGATTGGCTTGTGGTCTGACACGCTATGGGGGAGAATAACAGAGTCTATATTTAGACCCAAGACAAGGAAGGATCTTTGGACGAGGAATCTGTCCAGTCTTGTTGTAATATGCCCTGGCCCCACCCTCTTGTTTGACCAGGTGTACTTTCCTTTTGCTGGATTTATATCCTCTAGCTCCCAGATAGACATTAGGTCCTCTACCCATTCCCTTACTTGATACCGAACTCTTGAGCCTCCCTTTTTCTCATTTGCCGAGAGGGTTAGATTCAGATCACCCCCGAGGATGATATTGTCCAGGGCGTTGTCTTGCATGAAGTCTCTTAAGGTCTCCCAGCAAGAGATTTTATCTTCTGGAAAAGCTGGAACATAGAGATTAAAGAGACTTACTTGTCTCCCTGACTCCAAATGGACAAGGCTGGTGTAGATCCAATGTTTGCACATTTCGTACCTGCGTAGGTCATATTTTTTGGAATTCCATATCGTGGCAAGGCCGCCCGATGCCCCTCTGGCACTTTCTGCTATACCACTACTGATATTCCATCTTGCTTTGACTCTCTGGAGGAAATCTTGTCCCTCCATCTTGGTTTCTTGGATCAGCAGGATCTCGGCTTTAGCGGTTTTGATAATGTCTTTTAGCGCTTCTTCCTTGGGCGTGCTTTCGAAACCTCTGCAATTCCAAGACACCAATTTCATTGATTACCTGAGGGGGATTGTTGGCCTTCCTGGAAGGCCTTGGACTTCTTCCTGGTCTGGCTGACGTTGATTAACTGCTTGAGGGTTGGCTGAGATCCATTTAGAACATCCTTGTAAGTCTCTTTTTCTCGCTCTACTATTTTGGATTTCCTTCCTCTTCTTAATTTTTTCGGGGTGAGTTCTATGCTTCTATCTTCCTCACTGCTTCTTTCTGAATGGATCTCACCCTCCTCCTTCGCTTGTGTTTCCCTTGGCTCTCTAGGATCTTGAGCTTGGTCTTCCCCTTTTCCCTACGTCGGGCTATCCACTAGATCCGGGTTTGGTCGCTGCTGCTCTGGCTCCTCTGCATGACTTGGCTCTGTTACCACTTCTTTAGTTCCATTTGTTTTTTCTGCATCTGTTCCCTTATTACTGTCCCGTGTGTCTTGGTTGGATCCTGAGTCTGCTTGAGGTGCTCGATCCGTTTTTTCCTGCCTTGGGCCCTTTGCCCTTGTGTTGGGTTTTTCCTTACCTACCTGTTGCCATCCCTCTCTTGCGTCTTTAGCCATTCTTGGATCTTTGGGACAATTTCTCTGAAAGTGCCCGTACTCATGACATCCCCTGCATTTAAACGGTAACTGTTCGTAGTCGAGTTTTTGGTAATACTGCCATTCTCCTACTTTTAGCTTGACTGCCTCCGGGAGTCCTACCTCCAGGTTCACCTCCACACAGATACGAGCACAGGAGTACTGATCTTTTGGGTCCACCTTATCGATGTAGTTTCCAAGGCCATTGTCGATTGCCTGAAGAGAGGAGCTATTCCAGCAATGGATTGGTAGGTTTGGGAGCCTCACCCATACCGGGACTTCCTTGGGGACCTCCGACTCTGGATCAAATCTCGGGTGCCAACGATTCAGATAGAGACCTTGGGGGCCCATGAAATACAGTCCGTTCCTGAAGATCAAGTCCCGATCGGCTTCTGAGATAAACTCGAAAATGTAATAACCTCTGCCCACTGCATAGCAAGTAACACTGTTATGGATTAAGGGTCTCCAGTTCCTTTGAATCCAGTTGTCTGTAGTTTTTGTGGAAGTCCAGAGCCCCATGAACTGGCCCACCAACCCTCGTTCAGCTAGCGAGACCGCAACTCTCATTGGCTGATCCGGAGGCAGATCGATTTCAGGAACCGTTTCTAATCGTTTTACGAAGCTTGGGGGTGCAACGACTGTAGGTTTCTTGTTGTGCCTGGTCAGAAGATTGTGAAACGCGTTACTGTGTGGGGGAGGAACGCTTGGTTCCCCGCCCCCAGGGGCGGCCATGGATCGAACTCTATAAATCTCGACTAGGTCAAACTTCCTAGCGCCCGCCCGCCCGCTCAAATGACATTAAAATAAGTATGTTGATCGAAATTTTATAATGGTATTGTTGATATAAGCTTAAATTGTAATTATATTTGAATTTTTTTATTCAGATTGGTATAAGATTAAATTAAATTGTAAGGATTATTATAAATCACTTATTATTAATAAAATTGAATATTCAACAATATTAAATTTAAAAAAAATAAGATATTTATCTGAATTTTATAAAATTAAAATCTTAAAGTATAACTTTTTAATCTCTTAAATATTTTGGTTTGGTTGGTATAAGCTTAAATTGTAATTATATTTGAAATATTTTTAATTGGTATAAGATTAAATTGTAATTATATTTAAATATATAAACTTCATGTATAAAATTAAAAAATATTTTGGTTCGATTTGTATAAACTTAAATTGTAATTATATTTGAATTTTTTTAGTTAGTATAAGATTAAATTGTAATTATATTTGAATATATAAACTTAATGTATAAAGTTAAAAGTTGTTTATTTTTAGATACCACCTTATTCTTGTATGAGAATCTTAGGAAATTCCTTTTAGTTTTAGACTAATAACATACCACAAACATGTAAAATCATATCCTCTCCACCTTACACTATACTATTATAATTTCTTCTAATAATGCCTCCCTCCCACCCAGTTTTAGACTAATAACATACCACAAACATGTAAAATCATATCCTCTCCACCTTACACTATACTATTATAATTTCTTCTAATAATGCCCCCCTCCACTTAACACTATACTATTTTATTTTTATTTTCTTTTAAAGCCATGCATATTTTTAAATTTACAGATATAACATCCTACATGTTGATTTAATATTTTGATCCATAATAAAATATGGGGCATCCTACACGTTGTTTTAACATTTTAATCTATCATCCATAATGATAGATGGGATATTTTACATGTTGATTTAATATTTTGATCTATAATCAAATGAATGATGATTAATATATTATATTTTAAAAGTAAAAATATAAAAGGAAATGTCTTTTAATTTTTTCAATGTTAGAGTTGGTCATCATTATTTTTTCAAATGGATAATAATTAATATAATATATCTTACAAGTAAAATAATAAAAATATAAAAAGAGATATGTTTTTTTTAAATGAATTATTTTGGTGGTCATTATTATTTATGCAGTTAATACTCTACTCCCCATACATTGAGCAAATTTTTAAGAATTTCTCCGCACATGTAGTTGGTTTTTAAAAACATAAAAGAATTTCTCCGCATGTAGTTGGTTTTAAAAAGCAAAAGAATTTGAAGAAAGAATAATGTGGAACACAAAGTTTAAGAAAATTTTTTAAGAATTTCTCCGCCAAATGTAGTTGGTTTTAAAAAACAAAAGAATTTGAAGAAACAATAATAATGTGGAATATAAAGTTTAAGAAAAATCTTTTTTATAAATATAATATTTGTTTTTAACATATTATTTTCACCTATTTTAATACAATATTTTGTTTCTAACATATTTTTAAAATATAGTATGTTCATAATATTTTCTTTTGTTTTTAACATATTCTTTTCACCTATTTTAATATAATATTTTATTCTTAACATATTTTTAAAATATAATATGCTTATGATGTTTTCTTAAATAAGAGATTTTAAAACTTATTATCCTTTATTTTAGAACTTATTATCCTTTCCACTATGTTCATGGAACACTTCAAAAGAACCAATACAAATAATATTAAAAACCTAAAAGTAAGTATGAAACTCATGAATTAGAAGCTCTTAATAAATATTTGCAATAGGATTTGTAATGCTCTTTTAATTCAACTTCCTTTCCAACATCGTTGGTGACACATGAAAAATACTCTATAAGTTGAGAAGCATCAAAAGAAAATGGTTTCAAATTACTATATCATATGGGTTATACACATGGTGGCTTTGGCAAGCCAGGGCAAGGAATCATAGGGAAACTTGAGCAATAGTATGAGGACATCCTATTAACTTGTGTCATCCACAATACACATGCATAATCCTTATAATACACATGCATAATCCTTATAGTCTAGACATGCATAATCCTTATAATACACATGCATAATCCTTATAGTCTAGATGCTTACCCTTTTGTAGATATTGAAGAAAGTTAATGTCCCTTTCTTCCAATGTTATAGTTCAAAATCAGTATATTTAATTAAGGTATATTGTTCACAACATAGTCTTGAAGATACTAATCAAGTGCATGAAATTAATGTTCTTAGCTTTTGAGAGTGTAATGTTATATATACATCCTTTA
The DNA here is from genome assembly GCA_009831015.1 of Picea engelmannii. NCBI lineage: Eukaryota > Viridiplantae > Streptophyta > Pinopsida > Pinales > Pinaceae > Picea > Picea engelmannii. The sequence continues at coordinate 276,261 of ML778501.1, read as the reverse complement.
TGCCAAATGTTTTTGCTATTATTATTTGACATATCATTGCCCACCATGCACATAAGGGTTAATGATTATTGAGTAACTAAAAAAAGCCACATGTAAAATGAAAATGTGTCCATAGGAAAAAAATAGGTATTAGAATGATTCATGTATGGTGCGATACAATCACAATGAAATATATTGTTCACGAGTATACCCGAATTAAACGAAAATATTTGGGCTCTTGAGATTCTATTTCAAAGAGATCAACTTACATGAAAATTCATTTACAAAACATACAAGTCAATATGAATGTCCTTCAAGTAAAGGTTGTAATTTGAAAGGTAGCACAAAAGTTAATAAAATATTTTAAGAATTGCCAATAACATTCATTGATCAAAACTCGTGGAGGGCTATCAAGTTACAGTGATGAAGTTGATAGGTTTTTATCTCATAATTGAAATTATATCACTTAAGGTCTTATGCTACTTCTTGCTAAAAAATTCAATGATAATAATAATAATTTAATTTAAGGTCATAGTGTATCCACATGCCAAATTGACGTATAAGAGCCCTTTGATTGGGGGACAAGGGACCCTATCTATACAACGATTTAATTGAAGACCAAATTAATGGTGTGTGACTTTTGAGACTATAATGTTACATTTACATATTCTATGCCACTATGTTTTCACTATTATTATTTGAGGTATCATTGCTATCATGTAGGGAGGATTATTGATTATTAAATATTTCAAAAGAGCTACATATAAAATGGAAATGTGAGTCTTAGAGAAATATAATACAAACTAGAATGAACTCATTTAAGTTGCAATACAATTGTAGGGAAACATATTGTTCACATATCTTGTTTTTCCAGATTCAAACTCAAACATAAAGAATGATGCCTATGAATAAATGCTTAATTTGATTCTTAGCTTGAGTTCTACAATTTTACCACCAAATTGGATCTGATAAATGTTGCAGGCCCATTGACAACAACAAAGAACATAGCTACTGTAACTTACAATGCTACTGCTCAACTTAAGTCATTGGGAATAAAATAGGCACATAATGGCCCTGCAATAAGAAGAGTTATTGCTAGATTTAGAAGTGCTCCATGTGTGTTAGGATCAATGACTGATGAAAGTATACCTAGCTCCTGTTATTTTGAAAAAAGACCTATGCCTTCAATTTTAGAAAGAGAGAGACCTAACTTTTGAGCAACATATAATGTATTTAATATTTTGAGGTAAGAGATGTATGGAGAGAACCTTTTATGGATCATCCAATAAATTGATTTGATAATTTTTGAATACTTTAACTCTAAATCAAATAATAATCCTAAATTCTCATGTATTTCTATTAGGTATTGAGAAAAATATTATCATTAGATGGTTTTTAAATTCCTTTCCTTCTTTCTCCTCTATTACTTTGATCGTGGCTTTGTTACCTACAAGTGAGACTATTGGTTGAATGTGGAGATACACAAAACTATGAGTGATAAAAAGAAATTAAAATCTTTGTTGAATATCTTCAAAGAACCAATTTATATGATGTTTTGATTATTCTTTTAAGATAAATGTTGTGATGGGTTTGAATGTATAACTCCAAACCACACTCTGAAAATAGATGCTTTAATTAATGGAAATGAGTGCACATTGTTTCAATGATTCACAACACTTTTGTTTACTTTTTAAACATTGCTACTAATTCTAAAGGTTTGATTTGTGTTCCTTAGTATGAGATGAAAATATTTATAGCAAAGACAATGAAGATGATTAAATAAAAAAACATTTTATATCATCCAACACTCTTTCATAGACACATCCACATTTCTTGCTTTTTTTTTATATATATATTTGAAAATAGAAAATGTAGATATATGGTAATGCAATTTGTGTTGTGTTAATTAAAGAATATGAATATGTACGACATGGTGCATAGAGTTTAGTCTAAATACATATTAATAAATTGATTATTAATAGATACATGTATGGAGATTGAGCAAATAAACTATTATTTATTTTTAGAACATCCAAAAAAAACACATCTTTGATATTTAAGTAACCTAACCTGTAGATTTGTGGCGACGTTTCCTTTCCCTGCTTGGTATGGGTATGCTAGTTATGAGAGTTACAATCGTACAAGTTGATTCATCTATACTTTCGTAGACAAAGAAGTATGAGAGTTACAATCATCTCGTTTAACTATAACAATTTGGAAAGTCTACGACCATAATGACAATTTATGAGAATTTTTATTTATTTTCTAAGCAATAAAAAGGTATGCGTCGTTTTTTATTTTTATTTTTTTAATTTTAAAATGATTGTATAAAAAAGAGACTTGAATATTTTATAAAAATTAAGCATTAAAATTTTTTAAGAATTAAAAAATTAACATAATTATATATTAAAAAATTCCATAATTTTTACAAAATATAAAAAATATAATTTTTTTAATATCAAAAATACAATTTTTTAGTTTTCAAATTCAATGCTTAAAGGAGACCTCCACAAAACCCCTCCCCCTCCTTAAAAAACGAAGGATAAAATAAAAATTAAAGTAAAAAAAAGGTGTATATAAACAAANTATAATTTTTTTAATATCAAAAATACAATTTTTTAGTTTTCAAATTCAATGCTTAAAGGAGACCTCCACAAAACCCCTCCCCCTCCTTAAAAAACGAAGGATAAAATAAAAATTAAAGTAAAAAAAAGGTGTATATAAACAAATTACACGCTCTTTTCCCCTTCCATTAGCCTCTCTCGAGCGCTCTTGTTGGGTTTCAATGAGTGGGCCCGCGATGGGAAAGAATAGGAGAAGGGGCACAGGAGGGATGAGTAAAAGAGGGGGAGGAAGTCCAAGCGTGATATAGGGGTCATGGGGGGGTTGGGGAAAGGAGGGGTTTGGGTGTGGGGAATGGGAGGAGAAGAGGGGGTGTAAATGGGAAAATGGGTAATTTTTTAATTAGTTTTTATGTTTTTTAAATAAACTTATTTTAAAATCTAGTTTGGGAATGTTTGTATTTTTTAAACTATATTTTAATGATTTTTGGGTTTTTAGCTTTTTCAAATGTTTTTTTATTTTATTTTAATTATTATTATTTTATTTGTTTTATAAGTTTATGTTTTTTTTAAATTTGAGATGGATGGGTATGAGTTTGGGAGGAAGGAGTGAGAAAAGGGAGATAATTGTAGGAAAGGGAGTAGAGTACGATGAGGTTCTTTTGTTAATGAACTCATATTTGTCGAGAAAGTAAATGGTGGATGGTAAGGTATGGATTGAAGGGGGATGGTTGTTTCTTGATAAGGTAGAGCTTAATGATAGTGTCTTAATGTATCAACATTTTCATTCCAACTTAAAAGAGTAAAGGGAGGTGGATGGAGTGAAGGGGGGATTGTTTTTTGACAAGGTAGAGCTCATAGAGGGTATCTTTGCAAGGGTTTGATGGCTCCATCATCACTAGAAAGGTAGAGAGTGGTTGGTGGAGTGAGGAGCAAAGAGAGTAACTCTCATTTTCTAGCAAGCCAGATATCTACATGGACCTCTTTCTTCACACTAGTGTGGACTGAGATATTGACACCAATATTTTTAAGTTTTATTTTGATGTAAATTTTGATAATGTTTTAATGATTTTGTTTTATGAATTCATGACATTTTACTTTAATATTGTGATTTTCTACAAGGAAAATCGAAGAGATACTTCTCCAAATTTATAGATGCATCTCTAATAAACCCACAAGTATAGACTAGTGTGTCTAACCTAAGGGGATTCAAACCAAACACTTGTTGGCATGAAACTATCTAAATACCTATTAAACTAACTCATTGGAATTGAATTTTATGATTCTTATATAATTAATTGTATTAATATTGAAATGTTTTGAAAAATGTATTTTATTATAAATTAAAATTATTTTCTTATTGTTGTTATAAAAAGAAAAAAATTGAAAACAACAAATTTTAACTTGTTTGTATAAATAACGATTAAATTATATTTACATAGTTTGATATTTTCCAAGAGGGTGGGAGGGGGGTGCATTAATAGGAAAATATATAATATAATATATTTTCCTATTAATGCCCCCCCCTCTAATTTTAGGAAATTTTCTTTTGTTTAATTTTTGGAAAACACACAATTTTGTTTTTATTTAGCGTGAATTTCCTTTCTTTAACTTTTGCAAGATAATAAAATAACTCAAATTATATGAAATAGGGATTAAAAAGGGCTTACGGAAAATAGGGGTTAAAAAGGGCTTACGGAAAATTTATAGATTTCATTTAGTTAAAAAATAAATAAAACTTACTTTTTGATGGTTTAACAGTTTTGATGCTTTTAGAATATTTACAACTTTGAAATATCATCATTGTTTACATATAATTATCAATAAGTTAATTAATAAAAATATTATTAAAATGAAAGTATGTTTTATTTGAAATTTGGATGTTGTTATAAAACAATTCAGGATTAAAAAAATCATTCATTTTGTCCATTCTTCGAAGATAATCTTAAGGGCGATAGGTGTGCGATGAATCTATTTGATCCTAGAGGAAATACAGTAGCTTCATAGGCGTGGGGCCTAGGTCAATCCACTAACAACCAGGTAGAGGTCTAAGCCTTATTGTGAGGCATCCTCATAACCAGGGAAGAGAGGATCATATCTCTAAAGATAGTTGTGGACTCTATGCTAATTATCAAATCCATGATTGGCATAATGATTCCTATGGAAAATAAATTGGAAATCATCATAGTTGGGGCTAAAAGGAGACAATATCCTTCATAGAAATCTCCTTCTTCCATGTCAAAAGGTGTCATAATTCAATCATTGATCAATGGGCTAATATAGCTACGAATCCAGATCTTGGAGTCCTTATGAAAAATGGGGGTAGCAACATATGTTTTATTCCCTAGTGTATCCCTTTGAATTGACATTTGATCCCATAAACATTAAATATTGCATGAGAAAGCAATCATATCATCATTCTCCTTGCTTCGATATGAGAGCTTGGAGGATGCACCATAGTACTAACAACATGCAAGCATTTACCCATGCTCTAGGTTTTGAAGAGTTAAGAGTAATAGGGTGTTTTTGTTATGGGACTATGGTGACTGCTGGATTACTGAGAGGGGGGGTGAAGCAGTAATAACGTAATTATAATCCTTTTTCTTCAAATGTTATATCAATGTAGAATTATTATTCAATAATGAGCAGTAATAAATAAACAATCACACACATACACAGTACACCAGTGTTTTACGTGGAAACCCAAATCGGGAGAAAACAACGAAATGTTTTTTCTTATATGTCTTGAAGAATTACATTCATTGGAAGCACCAACTTCCTTTGTTTTCCAACTGCAACTGGAAGGAGGCTCCAACTCCCTAGTTTCTCAGGCTACAACCTGAGGGAAGCTCCAACTCCCCAAATCTCTGGCTACAACCAGAAGGAGGCTACAACCCCCAATGTTCTCCAGCTACAACCGGAAGGTGGCTACAACC
>ML778501.1:225084-248490 GCA_009831015.1 Picea engelmannii | reverse complement strand
GTACTGTCTCCAAAAGAGTGATTTTAAGAAACTGACAAGTGTAACTTTCTTCATGAAAATGATCTTAAAGAAGAGCTAGATCTTCTATCACCATGTCATTATCATGTCATCATCTTGATAACCAAAAACGAGGATAACACATAAGCAAGAACAATTGGAATGTTTTTCATATCATATGTTTTGAATTACTTTTATTGCAGTATAGGATTGCCTAGTTTTGTCTTTTGAAGCTTTGGATGGTTTATGTAATTATTGTTATCTTTGTTACAACCCCCTTATATATATATATATATAGAAGAGAATATTTAGGGAATAAAAATGACAACATCATAAACTTTTCACTATATTTGCAACAATGTTACAAAAGAGTGTTGATTGAATCAACCAATCAAAGAAGAGGTAATGAACACTATGTTGTAGAAGCTTTGACACAATTGAAAATATTTTAGAATCCTTTGTAATATGTTAAGTGCCTGTTAGGTACCAGATCCATTATAATAGCAAAAAATAGAAATACTGCAGAGAAATATAACAGAATAGCAACAAAAAAAAAGAATATTGTAAAGAATAATAGCGGAACAATGAATTATATGGAACCACAACACCAAAACAATACCTTTATTGATAGGAAACAATGTTCACTTGCTTCTTGAGGGGGAAACCTCTAGCAGAGCATAGATCTATTACAATAATTCTCTAGACAAAACTTTGCATGCCCTTGACTCCTATTTATACTAAATATATCTACTAGAAGAACAATCTAGAGGAAGATCGTCTAGAAGTGGAAGCTTCTATTAGGTCTTCTTACATTTGAAATATTCTTCCTTATTACTAGGCCTTATTAATATTGGCCTTTCTTACATGGAAAATATATTATTCTACCTACATGAGGGGTTAGGGAGGTTAGGTCCCTAACATGCCCTCCCCCTTAAAAATAGCCTTGTCCTCAAGGATTGAGATGAGGAAATTACTACAGAATGGTAGTTGGCTCCCAGGTGGCATCTGCTGGAGTGGTATCTTTCCAATTTACTAACACTTCCTTGATGGTGCAGTGATGGAGATGACACTCACGCTGGTCCAAGACTATTTTTGGCTGCAGCCAGATGGAGCCTTCTTCATCCAACTCAGGGAGACTGGTTTGAGTTTGACACTTAGTTCCAATCACCTTCTTTAAGAATAAGACATGAAAAAAAAGATGGAGCTTAGAATGACTTGGCAAAGCTAACTGGTAGGCAACCGGTCCCACGCGCTTGAGAACTATATAAGGACCATAAAATTTAGGCGCAATTTTCTGACAATGTTCAGCCTTGAGTGAAGTATTCTTATAAGGTTGCAGTCGAAGAAACACGTGGTCCCCTTCAACAAATTTATGTTCATAATGACCTCGATATGCTTGTTGCTTCATGCGATTATGACCCATTACCAAATTCTCTTTGAGGGAACGAAGAATAGCCTCTCGAAATGTAAGATTTCGGTCAATCGTCTAAACCTTTGATACACCTGGCATGTATGAGAGAACTGAAGGTGGATTTTGTCCATATGCTTCTTCAAAAGGAGTCATGCGAGTAGTTGTATGGTAAGATGTGTTGTACCACCATTGATCTAGTGGTAACCATTGAGCCCACTGATTTTTCCTCTCAGATGCAAAAAACTCAAATGTGTTTCCAAACACTTGTTGACAACTTCAGTTTGGCCATAAATCTAAGGATGATAGGCTGTGCTAGGATGCAAGTGGGTTCCCAGTAGCTTGAACAATTCTTGCCAAAAATTGCTGGTGAAAGTGGGATCTCGGTCAGAAACAATAGAATGAGGCATGCCATAAATCTTGAAGATATGATCAATGAAAAGTTGAGCCATGGTGGAGGTGGTAAATGGGTGTTGAAGAGCACAAAAATGAGCATATTGGGAAATACAATCAACTACCACCATGATGACTAACTTATTTCCCGATTTAGGTAATCCAACAATGAAAGCCATGGAGATATCCCTCCAAATAACGGGTGGAATCAGAAGCAATTGTAGTGGGTCGGGGGATTTGACTATTTCTTCATTGTTGCGTTGACAGACATCACACTCCACCACAAAGGTGCGTACTTCTTGTTTCATACCATCCTAGAAAAAAGAGTGTTTGACCCTGTCATAGGTTTTGGTAATCCCTGAGTGCCCAGTTGTGGGTGTAGCATGAAGCTCATAAAGAAATGTGGATTTAAGTTGTGACTATTTACTTAAATACAAATGGCCTTTGTAGTGAACCTCATCATTGTTCCAAGAGTACACTAGGGAAACTAGAGAATGGTCTTGCAATTTTTGGATTAGACGCAAAAGTTTGGGATCTTGCAGCCATTCCTGACGAGCAGCTTTGAGCCAATCTGGTACAATGAAGGAGAGGGAAAAGAGGGAACCTTAATCTTCATATTTTCTTGAAAGAGCGTCAACAACCACTTTGTCTTTTCCTTTATTTTAAATGATCTCATAATCATATCCAAATAGCTTAGTCACCCATTTTTGTTGCTCTGGGGATGAAATATGTTACTCCATAAGATACTTGAGGCTCTGATGATATTTCTTAATTTGGAAGCGTTTCCCCGATAGATAAGGGTGCCAGATATCCACTGAATGAAAAATAGACAACATTTCATTTTCAGAGATTGTTTGGCCCAAATGTCGCTCCAATAGTTGTTTGTTGGTAAAGGCCAAAGGTTGGCCATCTTGCATAAGGACTGCTCCAATTCCTCTCCCTGAAGCATCACATTCTAGGACAAAGGTCTTTGTGAAGTCGAGAAGTTCTAGGACAAGAGTGGTGCACATAGTATCCTTCAAGGCTTGGAAGGAATGATCAACTATTGGAGTCCAAGTGAAATAATTCTTTTAAGGAGAACAATGAGAGGCGCCACAATTTTTCCATAATTCTTAACAAAATTGCGATAATAGGCCGTTAAACCCAAAAAACCACGCAATATTTTGAGAGTCTTGGGGTGAGGCCAATCCTGCATATGTTAAATTTTATTAGGATCCACCCTGACACTATCCTTGCCAACAATATGACCCAAGTACTCCACTTTCGTGGCTCCAAAAGAACATTTAGATTGTTTGAGGAAAAGCTGGTGCTGAGAGAGTAGATGAAGAAATTGATCCACATGAGCAAGATGGGTTGTCCATGTTTTACTATAGATAAGAATATCATCAAATAAAACTAAGACAAAATGACAGAGAAAAGGACAGAAGACATGATTCATGAGGCTTTGGAAAGTGGAGGGAGCATTACAAAATACAAAGGGCATGGCCAAGAAATCATAGTGGCCCTCATCAGTTCGAAATGAAGTCTTAGGAATGTCTGCCTCTTCCATACGTATCTGGTTGTAACCAAAAAAGAAGATCAAGTTTCGTAAAGTACAAGGCACCACTTAATTAATCCAAGAGATCATCAATGATAGGAATTAGAAATTTTTCTTTGATGGTGAGTTTGTTGAGGGTGAGAAATTTAGGACACATGCACCAAGATCCTTATTTCTTAAGTACCATGACTATAGGAGAAGAATAGGGGCTAGTACTAGGACAAATAACACCCACGGTGAACAATTCTTGAATAATTTTCTCAATTTCATTTTTCTGGGTAAAGGGATGATGATCGGGACGAACATTGGGAGGAAGGTTGCCAGGGCTGATGAGAATGGAATGATCATGAACACCACCAGAAGGGGGAAGTCCTTGTGGAGTGGAAAAAATATCTTGATGTTTGGAGAGGATGGATTGGAGGTCAGGATGCATAGAGGGTGTCTCAGTGGTTTGAATGGAATGGAGTTGTGCAATAATGCCAAAATGACATTTTTTGAGGAGATTTTCCTTGCAATGGGAACTGATGATCTTAGGGGAACCTATTGTGATTTCTTGGAACTTATAATTTTGGACCTCCTGTTTGAATTGCATGGTTAATTCCTTAAAATCCATGAGGATGGGGTAAATATTCCTTGACCATTCAATAGCCAACACAATTTCACAACCACCCATGCCGATAGAAAACATATGGGATTTCATGTTGTACTAACCAATTTGGAGATACACATTTTCACAACACTCCGCACATTTCATAGAACCTCCATTGGAAATCATGATTTGAAATTTTTTGACTGCATGGATATAGCAATTAGTTTCTTGGGAAATGGAGTGATGAATAAAAGTATGGGTGTTGTCATTGTCAATGAGGATCATGACCTTCCGATGCTTAATGTAACCAATTAGCTTGAGGGTTTGGGGAGCACAAAATCCAGTGAGAGCATTTAGGGAAATGACCAGTTCAAATTTTGAGGGGTCCGAGGGTGGAATAAGGTTAGTGGGTGTTACACACAATAATTTCACATTTGAGTTTCACATCCTAAGTGTCGCAAGTGTCACAAAGTGACGTATGCACCTTATTAAGTGCCGCATGCATTGTCGCTAGTGTCATATGCACCTTACCTAGCGCCACATTCATTTTTCTAAGTGTCGCAACCCCTTGACATCATGAAATACATTTTCCATGACCCCTAAGTCATATTGGAGGAAGGAACCCATCATTTCAAGGCTAAAAATACACCTTTTTCTTAGAAAATCAACCATTTTTTGGGCATTTATGAAGGGTGGCGCCCCCCTGGCCATGTTGGGGGAGTGCCACTTCATGGGGTGGATCCCCCTTTCCATGTTAGGTGAGTGCCACTTTATAGGATGGCTCCTTGTGTTAAAATCTTAGGGAGCACTAGTCTAGTTAGAGGGAATCAAGGGATCTCCCACCTTTTCCTGAGGGCCAGATCTCTTGGGATGAGGTTGGTTGTGTTCAACCCCTATGCTATGGATTCATATTAGGATCAGATCCAAACCTTAAGGAGCCATATCCTCAACCATATCCTTCATTTTATCATGGTGGTTGTGCCTCTCAAGCCTATATATTGAAGGTATTTCCAAGGTGAAGGGGGGGATAATTCATATATCAAACCTTTGATCTTGGTCCAAAGGGGAGCTTAGCCTATCCTTAGGGTAATATTTCTCACAATAGTGGGTTCAGGTGACTCGTCCACAGGGGAAGTCTTGACCTCTTCTTCAGAAACAATCTCATAGACAGCCATAAAAATATTTTGTTCCTTACACTTGTGCCCAGAAAAATATTTGTCATCATAATTATAACAAAGGCCCTTGATTTGGCATTCAACCATTTCTACTCGAGTCAATTTCTGGATCTTCAGTGGAGTGGAAGGAGGGACGAGAGTGACTGGTTTAGGGTGCAGAATAAAGGAGGTTTTTCTGTTTTGAGAAGAGACAACCTGTTGTGCTTCCTTAGCTCGTTTAGTAGCTTCCACCCAACTCTGGGGGAAAGCCATGAGGATGTGGGCACATATCTCATCCTTAAGGCCACTGATAAATAATTCTAAAAAAAAATCATAAGAAATTCCCTCCGTGCGGAAAGACAAGCACTCAAAAGTAGTTATAAAGTCTTCCACTTTTCCATATTGTTTCAACTTTGTCAAACGACCTAAATGGTGGGTGTCAGTGTCAGAGCATTCATAAAGCTCTGCAACAAATTATGTCAAATCCACATACCCTTGGCAATAATTTTTTCTCCATTGCTACCATTTCCAATGTTCTTTATCTAGATGTAGAACACCATACCAAAGTTTGGCCAACTCATCAGTAATGTTGTACAAAGAGAAATAGTGTTTCATTTGAGTTACCCAACTAGTGGGATCTGAGCCATCAAATTTGTTCACATCCACTCGAAGGAGGCATAGGTCACGCTGAAAGTGATGGGACTAAAAAGTATGGGAATTTGCGGAAGTCTAACCTTCGAGGTGCAAAGGTTGGTTAGATGAGGTAAGGTCTCCAATAATATTCAGCTTGGCACAAATCTGGGCAACGAAGAATTCAAGTTGGGTAGAGAGGTCTTGTTTCATGGAATCCATTTTTGTGTCTATGGTGGAATGAATTTTGGCATTGACGGACATAATATTAGCATTGAGTTTCTATACTTCCTTCCGGGCCTCTGAGAAATCAATTGACAAGGTATTTAGGCGAGATTTAAGGTCTTGGCTATGGGGGTGGGCCATGATAAACGGGCGAATTGGAAAGGGGCGGGTGGGACCACACATAAAATGGATTATGGGTGAAGGATATCAAGATGATTAGGGTGAAGAGGGGAATCCAATGGAGTAGTTCCCAAGTAAGGGGGTCAGAAGGGGGTCGGGACCATAGAGAATTTTTTTTTGAAAAATGATAGGTATTACTGTGATCAGAACGAAAAGAGGATTCCAATGGGATAGGTCTCAAATAAGGGTGTGGGCATACTCTGAACTGAATAATACTGCAGTGGATAAATGACCAAATTCTTAACAGGAAAAAATATGTAGTAATTTCGCAACCTGAATGCAAACGAAAAGGTTGCACGACAATAGATCTTGTCTATTCTTGTTTTGTTTTGTTTCCATCCCAAGGGTTAGGGTTTTCCTTGTGCTATATCTCTTTGATATATGTGCAGGATTGAATAGTAGTACTTTGCCCAATATCTTAGGGCACCAACTAAGGAGGCTAGACCGTACCCTTAGCCGTACTACCCGAGTACCCAGGTACTAGAGAGTACCTTCCTGAGTGTTTCTCTCTGTGGCACTATAGCAGTTAAGCGATCGATCAATTTATCTACGGAGGGATTTAGGATATCTAGGCCAATTCGGATACATGTGTTGTTTGATGCACTACCACTCGAAGGGATACCGACAGGGGTTACAAGGGTGGCCAATAATGTGTGCTTAAGTACCACTTGTATTTATTTCTTGTATGCTTCCCCAAGAACGAATTTATGCACTAAACGACAGATCATTGTAGATTTAAGACACTGGAATACGTCTCTACCCTGAAAAAAATATTTACTCACAGTTTATACCAAGGAAAGTTCTCTAATACCACTTGTTATGCACTAGATCTATTATAATATCATAAAAGAGAAATATTGCAGAGAAATACAACATAATAGAAACAAAAAATGGAAATACTACAAAGAATAACATATGAACAACGAATTATATGGAACCACCACACCAAAATAATACCTATATTGATAGGAAACTATGTTCACTTGCCTCTTCGAGGGGGAAACCTCCAAAATAGTGTGCAAGACATATTACAAAGGCCAAAACATATTACAAAGGCTTATAAAATATTTTTACTAGATATCATGTATTTTTACTAGACACCCCTTTAATACCCGCCAATAACTATAAACTCCCTTGTACCCCACATCCCCACCCCCAATATCTACAATATATTGACTATATTTTTGACAATTTTAAAACCCCCTTTATGAATGAATGTGACAAGGTATTGGTCAACAAGGTGAAGTCCCCATCCAAAATACCAAACAAAAACAATCGAGCTTGCTCAAGTCTTGTAGACTTTAGTACTCCTATAACTCAACAATTTTGTGTGTTCTAGTACCTTAATTAGATGGTTTTTCCATTGGCGCAACCAATATTGAAAAATATTTCATCATTCCACATGGGGCAAGCCATGTTGACTTGCAAATATTAACATAACAATGATTTTTTTATTCTATTTTTTGCAATGATTGACAAGTAAAGAAAAAATTTGTGTGATTAACCAAGGCGATCTAGTCAAATCCAAGTAAGAGTTTTATTTTTATTTTTTTAAACAATTTCAATGCCCCAAAATTAATACCTTATTTACCATCAACTTCAACAAACTTAGGGATAAATTTTACAGTTAATGTTTTTATACACAAGCTAGAAAGCATAGCCTTTCCCATAGGCACTAACAACTATCATGGTTACTATGTGATCTAAAATAGATCCAAACAAGAAAATGGTTGTAAGGCTCAATACCTACAAGCGTAATCCGACAATTGAGTAATTTTAGATAAACTATTAAAGACAATACAAATGCAAAAGTAAATAAGACAAACGAGAGAGAGAAAAAAGAAAAATAATAATAGGAGAGAAAAGACATGGGAATGGGAAAGGAAAGGCATGGCAGGTTGGCCTTCCCATTACCCCATCTCTCCTTATTTATTCTTGTAGTTTCACTCTCAAGGGGTCTTTTGGCCAAGGAGACGAGGATACACAAAGAGCCAATTTTTGCATTGTAACCAGAGATTGTCAGAATAAGAACATTGAGCAACCATTGAATGTTGGTTTTCCCATTTGGGTTTCCAATGTAAAAACTATGACTTTGTTAGAAAAGAAGGATCATAGAGCAATAAAATAAAATAAATGCATAAATAAAACACAAAAGATACACAATACAATAGAGACATAGATATGCATGGTTCACCCAATGTGGGATACATCCACCAGAGAAATTTTCAGGTCCTTCCTTTATTATTATTATCTATCAAATGAAGGGATACAACCTACAACATACTCGTTGTAACTTCCTCTTCCTTCTCTCATAGTCTCCTCTCTCATAATACAATATTCACTCCCATACACAGTCGCGATAAAATACCCTCATACACAAAAGAGGGTTTCCTTATAGGGAAAAAAATCCCTAACATAACTTCTACTGTCAGATTTGCGACCTTATAATGAACGATCTAGATTGACTACAAAATTACAATATTTTACAAGGAAATTTTCCCAAAACATTCTCTTCTGGGGGGCTCCAAAATTTCTCGATGCCCCCCTTAGACCCCCCTGGCGAGCGATGTGGGGGAGAAAGCCCCCCCACACCCCCCCCCCGTTAAGAAATGGGATCCAAACACAGTTGAAACAAGACTTTTGAATCAAGAAGATAATTAGGCTCCACAACCAACAATCTCCCACCTGAAGACTGATCACAACAACTCCACTACTACTGTACCTGCTGGACTATGATCCACCTTAGACCTGACAAATATCTCATCTTCACCTTCATGCTTGAAGACCAACTGAAACTGAGAAGGAACTTAGTTTCTCCCTGGTTACTACCTTTGTTAACATGTTTGAAGGATTCTGGATAGTATGTGTCTTTTCCAACTTCAATTTTCCATCTTCCAAGATGGATCGTATGAAATGGTACATGAGTTGTATATGTTTAGTATTATAATGGAAGGCTGATTTATTTGCAATATGAATGACACTCTGGCTATCACAATACAACTTGCTATTCTCCTGCTACTTTCCCAATTCCTCCATAAACCTCTGTAACCAAATCATCTCTTTCCTAGCCTCTGTAGAAACAACATACTCGACTTCTATTGTTGAAAGTGAAACAAACTTTTGCATTTTTGAAATCCAACTTACTATTGTTCCACCTACAATAAAAGCATACCCTATGGTTCTCTTCCTGCTATCTTTATCACCTGCTATATCTGATTCAACATATCCCTTTATAACAATGTTGGAGCCTCCAAAACATGATGCATGAGTAGAAGTACCTCTCAAATACATAAAAAAATCCACTTTACTTCCTCCCAATGTTCTTTACTTTAAATTTTCATATACCTGCTCACAATTCACACTGCATGTGGAATATTTTGTCTTGTGCACACGATTACATACATCAAGCTGCCAATTACTGATGAATAAGGGACCCTAGACATGTATTCTATCTTCTCCTATGTCTTGGGACAAATTTCCTTGGTTAATTTGAAATGGTTGGCCAAAGGTGTACTAACTGGTTTTGCATTCTACATTATAAACCTCTCCAACACCTTCTCTATGTACTCACCCCGAGACAATGTCAATTTGCGATTTTTCTGTCTCTTGTTATTCTCATACCAAGGGTTTTCTTTGCAGCACCCAAATCCTTCATCACAAATGAATTAGATAATTTATTTTTTAGTACATTTATATCATGCATGTTAGACCCTGCAATAAGCATGTCATCTACATACAATAGCAAGATAATATAGCTTTTATTTTTTAGCCTCTTAAAATAAACACAGTGATCGGAATGACATCTACTATAACCTTGTTCTGTCATAAACCTGTCAAATTTCAAATACCACTGCCTTGGAGCGTACTTTAGGCCATACAAATTCTTCTTCAACATCCATACCAAATTCTCCTTCCCTTTGACCTCATACCCCTATGGCTAGTGCATATAAATCTCTTCCTCCAAATCCCAATAGAGAAAAGTTGTTTTTATATCTAATTGTTCAAGATGCAAATCTTCTACTACCACAAGACTTAAAATAGTCCAAATTGAAGTCATTTTAACAACAGGAGAAAATATTTCATCAAAATCTATACATTTCTTTTATGCAAACCCTTTTACAACAAGTTTGGGCTTGCACCACTTTTTACCTCCATTTTCTTCCTTCAACCTGCAAACCCATTTATTCTGCAATGCTCTTTTTCCTGTAGGAAACTGAACCAAGTCCCAAGTCTAATTTACCAAGGAGTCCATTTCCTCTTTCATGCCTTGGTCCCACTTCTTTTTAGTGTCTACCTGCATTGCCTCTTCATAACTTTCCGGTTCACCAAGATCAATCAACAATAAATAATACAATGAAGGAGAGTATCATTCAAGGGATATACTTAATGTGGTAGATATTCTATTAACATTTGCAGGAGTTTGAGGTACATGTTGCTCATGTTGTTGTACATTTTGATTTTATGGTACCCTTGGAATTTCATTTTCTTTTATTTCATCAAGCACTATGTATTTTGTGTTTTCCTTTTCCTGCAATTAATCTTTGTACATGACATTTTCATTGAATACCACATATCTACTCCTAATGATTTTATAATTTTCATAATCCCATAAGCGATAACCAAAATCATTAACACCATATCCAATAAAGGTACACTTCTTGGATTTTTCCTCAAGCTTTGTTCTATTTTCTTTATCAATATGGAGAAATGCTTCACAACCGAAAGTCTTCAGTAATGAGTAGTTTACCTTTTTACCTGTACATGCCTCCTATGGAATGCCACCATACAAAGAGCTTGAAGGCCCTCTATTTATTAAGTAAACAACAATGTCTACAACATCTGCCCAAAACTGTAAGGGCGACCCAACATGTAATCTCATACTCCATGCACATTCCATGATTATCCTATTCATCCTTTCTAACACGCCATTTTCTTGTAGTGTTCCTAGAACTGTCTTCTCTCTATGAATCCAATGGTATGAATAGTAATCATCAAACTCCTTGCTGTAGTATTCACCTCCATTGTCTGATCCGAGACACTTCAACCTTTTTCCTGTCTCATTCTCAACCAAAGCTTTCCATTTCTTAAAAGTGTAAAAAAAATCAGATTTTTGTCGAATGCAATAAACCCAAGTTTTTCTAGTTGCATCATCAATAAAAGTAACATAATAACGAGATCCACCAAGAGATGATACCTGAGATGTCCCCATACATCTATATGCACAAGCTCTAACTTTTCACTCTTCTTTTCCTTTCTGACACTGAGAAATCTGACTCTCTTATGTTTTCCATAAACACAATGCTCATAGAAATCCAAATCAACTTGTTTGAGATCTCACAACAAATTCCTTTTGTGAAGTATCTGCATCCCCTTCTCACTCATGTGTCCAAGCCTGTTATTCCACAATGTTGTATCCACTCCTATAGAAGCTAAAGAGATAGAAGAGACAACATTACTGGTACATAAATACAATGTACCTACCTTCTCTTCTTTTTCCATTACCAATGATCATTTAGCGACCTTCCATGCCTTATCTGTAAATGTAGATATACATCCTTCACTTTCCAACTTCCCTGTTGAAATTATATTTCTTCTCAGATCTGGTATATGTATCACCTCTTTCAGTAACCATTGGTTTCCATTCTTTTTCTTTATTTTTACCTTACCCACTCCAACAATTTGACATGGTTCATCATCACCCGAATAAACCTGTCTGAAATCACCTTAAACATAATCTTGGAAATATTTCCTATGGTGTGTGGCATGAAATGAATGCCCTAAATATACTACCCAATATTCATTAATATTATCTAAAGAAAGAATCAAAGCATCTTGTAACACATCACATGTTACATTTGCTTCTTGAATTTTCTCCTGCTTTCCATCTGTTTGTTTCTTTGGAGTTCTGTAGTATTTTTTCAGATGTCCTTTCTTCCCAGAATTCCAACATTCTATCTTTTCTAGTCTGGATTTGGATCTGCCCTTCCTAGAATTCTCATGATTCGCTGAGCTCTTTCCTCTTTCCTTTTATCTTACCATGTTATCCATGGTCAACACATTACCTGATGTCTCACTTGTTCTTTTCCATCACATTTGCTCTCTAAGGATAACACCAACAACATCATCAAACTTCAGAGTGTTTGAACCAGAGACATAGTTACTTACAACTCTTCCTCGCAATGAGCATAATATTATAATGGCCCCAACCTCTTCGTCAAATTTCACTTCTACAGAACTTGGTTGATTAGTAATTGTATTGAATTCATTTAAATGGTCAGCAACAAACCCACCCTCTAACATCTTCATATTAAATAATCGCTTCATTAGAAATACCTTGTTGGAAGCCAAGGGATTTTCATATACTTTAGACAATGCCTCCATCATATCCTTCATTGTCTTTTCTTTCGAAATATTGAAAGCCAACGACACTTCCAAACACAACCATATCATTCCCAGTGCCTTTCTTTCAAGAAACTCCCAATCTTCATCCTTCATACTCACCTGTTGTTTTGATTTTCCTCCCAATAGTAGGTAAATATCCTTTGGATATAAATAATCTTCCATCTGCATCTCCCATAACTGGTAGTTTTGGCCATTAAATTTATCAACCCTAAACTTTCCATCTTCTTCCATTTCTTCCACTCAAACCAAGAACTCTATTTTCCTATGAGTTACCATTCGCTCTGATACTAGTTGTTAGAAAAATAGGATCACAGAGCAATAAAATAAAACAAATACAGAAATAAAACACAGAAGATACACAATACAATAGAGACATAGATATACGTGGTTCACCCAGTGTGGGCTACATCTACCAGGGAAATTGTTAGGTCCTTCCTTTATTATTATCTAACAAATGAAGGGATACAACCTACAACATACCCGTTGTAACTTTCTCTTCTTTCTCTCGTAGTCTCCTCTCTCAGAATACAATATTCACTCACATACACAGCCGCAATACAATACCCTCATACACAAAAGAGGGTTTCCTTCTAGGGAAAATATCTCTAACATAAATTCTACTATTAGATCTGTGACCTTATAATGAATGGTCCAAATTGACTACGAAATTACAATATTTTACAAGGCAATTTTCCCAAAAAATTCTCTTCGGGGGTGCTGCCCCTAAACCCCCACTAGGGGGGCTCCAAAATTTCTCACTGTCGTCCCCCCTAGAACCCCCTGGCGAGAGATGTGGGGGGTAAATACCCTGCACACCCCCCCACACCCCCCCACACCCCCCTATCACGAAATGGGATCCAAACAGACTGAAACAAGACTTATGAATTAGGAACATAATCAGGCTCCACAACCTACAGTCTTTGTGTATGGATTTCTCTGTGACCATGGAGTAATTCTTGTGTGTTAAATGTTTCTCATAACTTTGTTAATGGATTATAATGATGAATTCCAAACTGTAATTATAATATCCCTTACTTTGAAATTGAGTCTAGACTCCATTAATATTAATTATTGGATAGATTCAAATCATAGAACTCATTGAATTAACTACAATAGCCGACACTTTTAGACCATCCATTTTACCTAGATATTTTGAAGATTAGTTGTTGTTAACTTAGAGCCATTGCACTTATGTAGGAGGTTTCTAAATTGGTTTATTTGAATTTGGTGGATTGTTGGGTGTTTCTAGCATTGCTAGGCATTTTTCTCTTTTCCTAGGTCGTACCCTTCTCCTTTGAGCAATGCCTTTATTGTTGGGTGGATTTGGGGTTAGCTTTGGCTATCCAAGAAATTGTATGCATCCATTGAAACAATTATAATTCCTTGAAGCAACACCAAGACTGTATGTGGTAGTATGACAACCGACAACCATGCGAGTCGTACTCATCACTATTGGGCGTGTGCAACCTTCAATAGGTCATGGCTCTTTCGTCCTGGACTATTCACTGAGTGGATTTCTACTCTTATTTATTATTGGAGCCATTCACATATAAAATCTATGTTGTTGCCGAATTATGTTACATACACTTGGTTGTTGTTGGAAGTGAGATCGTTTCAAGAGCAACCGAATGGTTATCAAGCAAAAGGACATGCTATCATTATTTTTGGAGCATTATATCCTTGCTGCAATTGGTTGAATTTTGATTGATGGAGTAATTTATTATACCCATTATTGGAATCTCTCTCTCTCTCTCTCTCTCTCTCTATATATATATATATATGTGTGTGTGTGTGTGTGTGTGTGTGTGTGTTTGTTGCTGAAGCATTAAAAAAAAGGTGTTGGTTGGTATTATATCTACAAACAGTCATTCGTTGTTGTAAGGATGATCCAAGTACAAATTGATGACCCCAAATTGCCCAATCAAAACTGATTTCTCTATGTTGGTGATAGAATCCATAACTATGTACTGAGCTTTTACTATTGGTGATTACAAGTGGGAAAAGAGATGACCTTGAACGTGTGCATGGCTCAATTCCTTCATACAATAGGAATTTGAGTGTTTTCCACTAATTGGCATTGAGTTGGAAACAATATTGTAGAATGTAGATTTAAAATTGGTGTGACAGAATGACACACTAGAAATAACCATTCAATAAACATGGTTATTTGTATTCAAGAACATAGCATTGTAAATAGGGAAAAAAAACAACGATGAACACAATGATTAAAGGCACCATAAAGAACATAGTTTTTTCTCATTGAATTTACCATTGGTTATGGCCATCAACACATAACATAGTGATGTGTAGGCACAATAGAGAAACAACAATTAAATAAGACTACTAAGTACATTGTGAACTTAGCATTTGAAGAGCGAGAAGAGCTCGATGCTAATTGCTAGAGAAATTACACTAAGAACATAGATTGTAGGAACAATCAACATGTGTTTATAAAATATATTTTAATATAATATTTTATAGAACTTTGGATAGAGACTCATGTCCTTTTATGTTGCATTGAATATATTCTAATTTGTTCTCATTAAAAATGGTGGATAGTCAAAGGGAGAACTAATGAAGTTTTGATAACGATATTAAACATGGATAAGGATCCAGTTGGCCCACTCCCGCAGTTACTCCCATACCCAACACTGCCCAAAATTCAGGTAGGCGATTCTTTGACAAATTTTCGAAGAAATGGCGCTGGTAAGAAATACGATTCAGGCTGTTCCGCTCGTAAGATCTTGTGGTGCCCACAGACATCCCTGTTTACAAAGTCGATTGGGTGGAGACTATTGCTGCCTTCGGTGGCACAACAAGAGCCAAATATGCTTCCACTTTATAATGCTTTGCACTCTTGTTTTGTGTTCTTTGACTACCTAATTTATCTCTACAGTTTTGGAGACTTCCCAATTAAATAAAAAAACATATTGCCACGTAATACAAAATGTATGGAATATTTGAGCAAAAATTAATTTGTTTACACTTAAAAACTTCCTCTCATTTTATGGTTGTCTTGGATTTGAACACACTTTTGAGTGAGTAATCAATGACCATAAACATTGGATCAACCATATACTATATAGTATGTTAATAATTTTTTATGATGTCAACAAGTAGATCTAAGGAGAATTTGATAAAAGTTGGTCTTGTAAAATGACTCCTATGATATAGGTATATATGGTTATGAAAGTAGTAATACGTTAGACGTGTTTTCACTTTGTGATTGGTATTGTGCCTCAATACTTTATAACCTCTATTTGATAAAAAGTATTTGATGCTTTCAATAGTGGATTTTCTCTAAATTCATTAGGTTGTTTCCTATTATAGAGTATTGGTGTAGATGAAGTTTCATGGTGTAGATGATTGTTCAATAGTTAGATTATGTTATTGGTATACTTTTATTTGATTTCACATGTTAAGTAACTTTCCTTTATGCTTGTGTGGTTTTTAAGAACGAATAGTAGAAACAATTGTTAAGTTGTTACAAACTATGTCCTTTTACAAGAATGTTACATGTACATTCTTTCAAGTTTTTCTTTTAGTGCTACGTAGACTTGCTTGGTTGGAAGATTGTATTGTTTTTCTTTTCAGTTTGGAGTAGATTTAAGACCCAACATTTGGGGTGGCATTTTGCAAGCTTAGATGGACCTTGCATCGAGAAGATTGTACCACTAGCAAGTTCGAGAAAGGGTTTTGTAGAGCACATCCATGACACAAAAGTTATAGGTTACAATGCTACCCAAAAAAGGAGATTCGAAAGTCTATTCCAAGTAGGAACGAAGATGTTGACCATGCGTTGGAGATATTGTCAAATGCTAGAATGTTGACATAGGGCACTCTCATTGAGGAAAATAAATAAGAATATATTTTGGGGTATGCAAGTGACCACAGGGAGCATGAGTCCCACAAGCCTCCATTGGGAAATCTACAAAATCTCCAAAAGCCCTGAAAAAAAAGACTCAAAGTGTTTGAAACCTACTAAAGGATTTGTATGACGAATTGTACTATGCAAAGAACAACTATATTAAGGCCAAAGAGAAACATCAAATGGATATATCTATGCTACCCACCTTTTATAGTATAAGAAATGTCACCAACCTTTACCCTTAGTACAAATAATGAGATAGAGAAAAAAACTAATTCATTGACAAAATAAGTTGCATTGTTCATCTTTATGTGGTAGAACACATTAAGAAAGAACTAAAGCACCTAGAAAATGTATTCAAAGAAAATGGGTATAATAAGAAAGAATTTGATAGGGTTTTTATAAGAACAAAGAGGAGACCTAATACCAAAAGTACTGATGAAAACATGGAAGGGAAAACTATAAGCCTTCCTTATATAAAAGGTACAACTGATAAGATTGAAAATATTATAAAAAAGGGAAACATTAAGGTCTCTTTCTTGCACCCTAACACAACAAAGAATTTATTGGATCATGCCAAAGATACTATTGATCCAAAAAATAAAAAAGAGTATATTCAATCCCTTGCTCTTGTGGTAACCAATACATCGGAGAAACCATGGGATCAGTTCTAATAAGGTTAAGTGAACGTTGCACAGGCCTGAGGCATAACATAATTAAAAAATCATCTTTGGTTGAACACTCCCACAATATAGGTCACCATATATGCGTAGAAGATGCAAAGATCATTGCAATAATGGATCACTATGGAAAAAGAAATATACATGAGCCAATGGAAATTTAATTAAATGAGAACAATTTGAACATAGATGAGGGTCTAAAGCTAAGAAAAATGTGGATGCTTGTCCTTCAAAATCTAAAATAAACAATAATAACCTTGGTCATTATATGGACAACTGACATCTTTAGATAAGGGTTCTTACTATTAATATTTTTCAATAAACAAACCATTCATTTGAGCTTATTAAACTCCCGAGGATGATCCCTACTCTGGGATTGAAACATTGAGAGTAGTTTCTTATAAACCAATGCAGTCTTATAAACATTAAAATAGGTTACAATCAAAGGTATTATGTGGGGATTAACATTGAAGTTTATACAAATTGGATCCACATGAAAACAATTGGATATCGACTTAGGTGCTATGAGGATTGACACATGCAAGGTTCGAGGCTATGGATGAGGTTGGAGATAAGGTTGATGGTGTGAAGGGCCCCATGCCATCCCAACCAATTTCCAGACTTGCATTAATATAGTACTCTCAATGTAAAATCACAGGGAATGTAAATGAATCAAAATAAAACATGTTAAAAAATGAGAAGAAAAAGAAAAGAAAAGAGAAATTGTGTATTTAAAAAAAACATGAAACATTATTTCTCTAATGTAATTAAATAAAAGACAAAAGAGGAGAAGCTAACACTAATCTTGGGGAAGTTGAAGAGTTGGCGACACCTAGCCTTCCAACTAACCCCCCAGCTATGCTAATCTCCTATTTACTCTTTCACCTCAAAGGAAGAAGGGTTATTTGGTTGAAAGGGAGAGGAATTACAACCCAGATTCCCATGTGAAGACTAAGAATGGACTAGAGAACCTGAGGGTATTGTAACCTACATATTGTCAAGAAATAAAGAGCTTGTCTGAAGAAAATTGAATGTTGGTTTTCCCATTTGGGTTTCTAAGGTAAACACTAAGTTCTTCTGTGATTAATCTCTCTGTTTGTTGTGTTATTTTTCTATATATAAGTTTTAAATGAAGCTACTCTATATTCTTATGGTTTCCTAGTAATTTTAATGGTGTGAAGTTTCATTTAGTGGAAACGCTTTGAGTTTTTCTTCATGTATTCATTCCTCTTGGCCATTAAAGAATACCAAGAACTCTAAAATGCACACCATTGGTTTATCTCTAAGATGCAAGATCAATGACTATGATAATATGGTTGTTGCATTATTGTATAGAGTTTCCAACTCTAAATTTTATTGTTTAATTGATTGTTGGAAAAGAGAAAAATTTCGTTGATGTTATCGATGGATTCCATGGATCATCTTCTGGTTTTCTGAAGGTTAATTTGCTTCCTATAGACTACTGGGATCCCATACACAACCTAGGTACCACTAAAGTTCATCCCACATGCCATATGAGTCAATCTTAAGTGTTGGAATACTGAGAGGGGGGGTGAATCAATAGTGAGCAATTTTTACCAATTCTTAATCAGAACATGTGAATATGAACTTCATAAACATTATATCATAAACAATATCAATCAACAATGCATAAAAAATAACCATATATACACAATACACCAGAATTTACGTGGAAACCCAAATGGGAGTAAACCATAAAATGCTTTCTTATATATCAAATATTACATTAATAGGAAGCACCAACTTCCAAATTCTCCAGCACTAGTTAGAAGGAGGCTCCAACACCCTATTTATAGGCTCCAACCTGAAGGAAGATACAACTCTTTGAATTCTCAAGCTACAACTAGAAGGAGGCTCCAACCCCCATGTTTACAGGCACCAACCTGAAGGAAGCTACAACTCCCTGAGTTCTCTGGTTCCAATCAGAAGGAGGCCATGAACCCATGATTTGCAGGATCCAACCTGAAGGAAGCTCCAACTCCCTATGTTCTTTGGCTCCAACCTGAAGGAGGATACAAACCCCTTTCCTTTCCCCATCCTTTCACCTTGAAATATAAGTGTAGACTCAACCTGTCACTACCATTGATATTGTCACTGTCACTGTCACTGATTCCATGATGGCAAAGTAAAGGGGATCAATGTCAAATTTTTCACATTTTGGGTCCGACACAAAACCTAATATTAGTAAGCACATTAAACATGTTATTCATTGATGATTTTCTAGAAGGACATGGGTATATTTTGTTAGAACTAAATCCAAGGTTTTTATTTAGTTTAAGGAGCTTAAATCTCTCTTGGAAAATTAGACTAGAAGGAAGATTAAGGTGTCGAGGATTGAGAATGGTTGTGAATTTTGTTCTGTAGAGTTTGATAATTTTTGTAAGGAAAATGACACTAAAATACATAATACAAATCCATATACCCCTCAGTATAATGGAGTTGTAGAATGAAGGAATAGAACATTGATGGAGAGAGCTAAAAGTATGATCAATGGATATGGCATAGATAATAAGTTCTCGGCATAAGTAATTTCTATTGCATGCTACTTGATTAATAGGTCTCCCACATCAACTCTTGTGGATAAGAACCCTAGGGAGGTATGGACATGCAATAATCCCTCACTTCAACATCTTCATGTTTTTGGTTGTGAAGCATATATTGACGTGTCTAAGGAGAAGACGTGGAAGTTGGATAACAAGGCAATGAAATACATATTCATCGACTACGGTGTTCTTGTGAAACACATGTGAAAGGGTAGAATATTTGGGATATTTTGGCTAGAAATTTTTTGTTTAGCAGGAATTCTTTTTTCAGAGAAGTTAAGTCTTCTCCAACAATAGTGTAGCTAGAAGAGGATGAGAAGATGCCATTGGTTCAAATACCACCCAAGACTAAGAAATTTGAACCAAAAAATGAACATGAAATTCATGATGGACTTGATGAGGAGGAGGGATAAGGGAGTTTAAAAGATGAGGAAGAAAATACACCTAAAACATTCAGGGGGTCCACTCAACAAAGAAGGAAACGAGACAAGTATAATTATAGTCCATCTAGTTTTGTATGTATATTGTTTTTATCTGCTAACATCGATGAGCCTAGAACTGTGAAAGAGTCAATGGAGATGGAAGATAAGGATTCTTGGAGATTGGCCATGGCTGAGGAAATGGTTGCACTTCAAAATAATGATACATGGGACTCAGTATCATTTCCCTATTGATGGAAACCCATTGGATGTAAATGTGTGTTAAAAAAGAATATTGATTTAGATGACAATGTTGGAAAGCATAAGAAATGGTTGGTTGCAAAACGATATTAATAGGTTGAGGGGATAGACTTTGGTGAGATATTTTCCCAGTTGCTAAGTTAACATCTATTAGGTTCATATTATCTATAGAAGTAGCCTTTGATTTAGATATATAATAGATGAATGTGAAAACATCATTCCTACATGGTGACTTGAAGGAGGATATCTCTATGACACAAACATAGGACCATGTTGAAAAAGGTAAAGAGTAATTGGTTTGCAAGTTAAAAAAATATTTAAATGGTCTCAAACAATCTCCTAGAATGTGGTACCAAAATTTTGATTCTTTTATGTTGGGATTAGGATTTCTAGGATCCAAATTAGATCATTGTGTGTATTACAAACAAAATGGTGGTCATCTCCTTGTTATCAATCTATATGCAGATGATATGTTATATTTTAGTAGCAGTAAGGATGTGATTTATGATTTGAAGTCTCATCTTTCAACACAATTTGATATGAAGGAATTGGGGGTTGCCAAATATATTTTAGGAATGGAGATTAATAGAGATAGAGTGAATAAAAGTCTTTGGTTGAGTTAGAGAAAGTATGTAAACTCTATGATACAACATTTTTGTTTGAAAATAAGGTGGAACACGATATGAAACAAAGAACAAAATACTGCATATAATCGAAGAGGGACAAAAAAATATAGAAAATAAAGTGGTGTTCCTGAGATTAATCCTAAGGCTCAAAGAGTAATCTCAGGCTTCATGAGTGTTTAAAGAGAATGTTTTAAATGAGTTCTTTTCCTACCTTTAGCTTTATAAGAAATGATCTTTAAATGCAATTAATAATAGAACAATACAGAGGCTATATTTCGTTGTTTGAGTTACAATTATAATATCAAATGGTGTGAAGAAAAGTTACAGAACTGTTAAAAAAATTTAGGCATCAATTGCATATGAGTCTCACCTTGTTTGCAACAGAAGAAAAGTAGAGAACTCACCCTTGAACATGATATGAAATGCAACAATTCACGCAGATCGCAGCTCTTGTTTTACTCACAGTAAATACAGAGAAAAAACTGCTTACCTAATGAATTGCTAGTATAATATGATCACAATAGTTGTAATACTAAATTGCAATCAATCGGTTTTCAAGGATGATCCGTCAGGATTTTTCGAATGACTTATGGTTGAGTTTTTTTTAATTGCATGAATTAATTTACCATTTGGAAACTTAACGAAAGAACGAGAAAAGAAAAGGAATTATACAGCCATTAACATATTTGCAGATCTGAAAAACAATGAGAAACAACAAACCATAATGCACAGGTTGATAACGGAGTTCGGCACAACTTTTCCTACGTCTCCGGGCCTTTTCTCTGTGGGGGAGGCTTTTTATTTCTGTTCGAAAACTCAATGGTACATCTTTACAATGTCGAATGGCTTCTAGACTGATCTGGTCTTGTTCGCCTAGATCTCTGGGACCATACACAAAAAACGACACCTAAATTAGATGTCCAGAGCTCTCAGAAATCGTCCGACAGCATCTCCTCCTCAACGGTCTCCCTACCTCAAACTGGCTTTGACTTGGCTCTGCCTCAACATCTCTGCTCTGAATTTCTCTCAAAAGCTGTCCCCTTGGCCTCAAAATGGCCTTGGTTAAATAGTGGGAAAGTTGGTTTCTCATCCCCAACTTCCTCCCAAAAATTAGGCTCTAAAAATGCCCAATAACTCCCAAAAATGAGTTAATTACATTAAATTAACCAAAAGTGGTTATAAAAACCCACTTTCAACTATAATGTAGTTACAAATTTGGGCTTAGCCCCTTTCGTTGGCACGCGCGCCCCCTTTCTAGGTCATATGGGCACCATAGGGCCAAGCGCTAGCCCAAAGGGCTAAGCGCTGGCCCCTAGCCCTCACGCGCATTGGCATATAGGTCGTATGGTATATGCCCATAGGGCCACGGGCTGGTGGCTATACAAAATCCTGCGCTGTTTGGTAACGGTTATAACCGTTGGCCACACCATAATTGCACCCCGTGCATGTGTTTAAAACGTCGCGCCTATGGTCCTGTCGGAGGGTTGTATGGTAAGCTGAGGGCTGGGGCTTAGGCCCCGACCCTTTTCCCGCCGAATCCACACTCCAACCAAACACAAATATCAAACGCGCCGTTCACTTAACAAGTAACAACACGTGGCCTATTGGTCGGAGGCATTTGCGAAGGCGTAGCAGTGGGAGGTCCGGGGTTCGAATCCCCCGGGCCCCAAAATCTTTTGACATAGCCCTCATTGGCTAAACCCGGGGTGCCGCGTGGCAGCCCGTGATTGGGCCACGTGGCACCCAATCACTTGCCAACAAACTGCCACGTGTCGACATCCGATTGGTCCACGTGCCTGAATCGTACTTCCATGTCACCCGCCACATCATCTTTGCCGTACGCCACATCATATACCACATCAGCTGCTGACGTCACCCTGCCACGTGTCACCCTTTTAGTGGTGACACGTGTCACTTCGGGATTGGTCCAACTACGTGCCAAAAATGCCAAATCAGCATGACATGTGTCACGCTCTGGAGCCGCCATGTGTCCTGTACGAAATCTGCCACGTGTCCTGTACGGACCTGCCACATGTCCTGTATGGACTGTACGGACAGGGACAATCAGCATCCAAAAATTTTGCCTGTTTGGCTCCGCGGACAGAATGCGATATCTTCTCCATACGGACTCCGTTTGACAAAGTAAATATACCACCGGAATCAGGAAGACGAGACAGACACAATGGTATAGGTTTCATCGAATTCCGAGCACTTTCATTTTTGAGCATTTTTCAAGCCCTGACAGGCTTCTGAATCCGATTTCGGATCACACCTCCCCATAATAATACCTTTTGGTCCCCAAAAGGTTACTGATCAGTCAACAAGCTCGAGATAGGCCACCCGACTTGCTCTCTGTCTCTGAACTCTGTCCTGTGCACCTGTCTCATCAAGATCAACTGTAACACAATCATGACAACTGACAGTATATTGTTAGCCATTGCAACCTTGTTACATCTTACTGAAGCTACTATCA
>ML778501.1:205014-223981 GCA_009831015.1 Picea engelmannii | reverse complement strand
ATTAATGTGTCTACCTTAGTGTGTCGCATGATTACTCTTATATGAAACAACTTGCTTCTACAATCAATATCTTCACCATTTTTACCTGTCATACCAACCAATGAGATCTTTTCATCACCTGAATCTGATCCCAATTCTATGGGCTTTGATGTTGTTGCCACTGTTTGCGTTCCCTTCTTTCCTTTGAACCACTTTGGCCTCTTCTCGGGATGCAACTGCCAACATCTCTCCTCATCATGTCCTTCTTTCTTGCAATGCTTGCAAGAGGGCTTTCCTTCCTTCTTTGTCACTGCATTTGCATTCTTTCCATTGCCATACCTTTTCCTCTTGTCCTCTTTCCTCGAAGACGACGATTCCCCTGACACACCTACCTTCCCTGCTTCAATATATGTAGCTTGAACATAAACCTCATCAATGTTAGTGGGTCCAAACATGAAAACAATGTTTCTAATATGCGCAGGCAAACCTCCTATATACTTCATAAGGGTTTCTTGTGTTTGCAAAGGAATGTCTAACATTAATGCCATCTTTCTAAATCCATCGGTGTATTCTTGCACTGTTTGTCCTTTTCTTAGTTTTAAAGATTGCCATTCAAT
Source organism: Picea engelmannii (assembly GCA_009831015.1). Lineage (NCBI taxonomy): Eukaryota > Viridiplantae > Streptophyta > Pinopsida > Pinales > Pinaceae > Picea > Picea engelmannii. The sequence goes on along the minus strand of ML778501.1, from coordinate 223,385 downwards.
GATTGCTTTTTCTTTATAACCCAAAGGATAGAATTGTTTCCTAAGTGCAGAAATAAAATCCTTCCATGATGGAAATACATTACCCACATCTCGTGTTCCTTTTTGCAGCTTGCTCTGCCACCAGATAAGAGTTGTACCTACAAGTCTCAACGAAGCCAACTGAATTTGTGTGACCTCCTCCTTGATCTGTTGCACACTACAATATACCTCCATCTGTCTGATCCAGTTATCAAGTTTTTCTGCATTAACTTCACCATCATATATGGGCAACTCAAATTTTACATCAAGTTTTAACAATGGCATTTCATGTTTATTTTTATGCACATTTTTCTTTCCACCAGATTTAGAACTTGAACTTGAAGAAGAAGGAGAAGAAGGAGGTGTTGATGGAGGTGAAGAAGGAATCTGAGGTTGGTCCTCTTCCTCTTCACTTTTTCCTTTTGAAGAATTACCCAAAACTGGACGCTTCCGTTCCAAGTAATCTTCGTACAAAACTTGCACCATCTCCGACATGGCAAATAATGTTTTCCAGAAATCTTTCTCATCTTGAGAAATCCCTTCTTCCGATGCCATCTTCTTGCTGTGAGAAGCTCTTTTTCTCAATCCAATTAATGGATTCTCTGCAACAAGCTCGCCTTCACCACGCTGTAGCTTTTCCTCGGTTAACATGCAAAACTCAAATCCAAATGTCAACTAGCTCTGATACCACTTGATCCGTCAGGATTTTTCGAATGACTTATGGTTGAGTTTTTTTTAATTGCATGAATTAATTTACCATTGGGAAAATTAACGAAAGAACGAGAAAAGAAAAGGAATTATACAGCCATTAACATATTTGCAGATCTGAAAAACAATGAGAAACAACAAACCATAATGCACAGGTTGATAACGGAGTTCGGCACAACTTTGCTTACGTCTCCGGGCCTTTTCTCTGTGGGGGAGGCTTTTTATTTATGTTCGAAAACTCAATGGTACATCTTTACAATGCCGAATGGCTTCTAGACCGACCTGGTCTTGTTCGCCCAGATCTCTGAGACCATACACAAAAAACGACACCTGAATTGGATGTCCGGAGCTCTCAAAAATCATCCGACAACATCTCCTCCTCAATGGTCTCCCTGCCTCAAACTGGCTTTGACTTGGCTCTGCCTCAGCATCTCAGCTCTGAATTGCTCTCAAAATCTGTCCCCTTGGCCTCAAAATGGCCTTGGTTAAATAGTGGGAAAGTTGGTTGCTCATCCCCAACTTCCTCCAAAAAATTAGGCTCTAAAAATGCCCAATAACTCCCAAAAATGAGTTAATTACATTAAATTAACCAAAAGTGGTTATAAAAACCCACTTTCAACTATAATGTAGTTACAAATTTGGGCTTAGCCCCTTTCTAGGTCATATGGGCACCATAGGGCCAAGCGCTAGCCTAAAGGGCTAAGCGCTGGCCCCTAGCCCTCACGTGCATTGGCATATAGGTCGTATGGTATATGCCCATAGGGCCACGGGCTGGTGGCTATACAAAATCCCGGGTTGTTTGGTAACGGTTATAACCGTTGGTCCGCACCATAATTTCACCCCGCGCATGTGTTTAAAACGCCGCGCCTATGGTCCCGTCGGAGGGTTGTATGGTAAGCCGAGGGCTGGGGCTTAGGCCCCGGCCCTTTTCCCGCCGAATCCACACTCCAACCAAACACAAATATCAAACGTGCCGTTCACTTAACAAGTAACAACACATGGCCTATTGGTCGAAGGCATTTGCGAAGGCGTAGCAGTGGGAGGTCCGGGGTTCGAATCCCCTGGGCCCCAAAATATTTTGACATAGCCCTCATTGGCTAAACCCGAGGTGCCACGTGGCAGCTCGTGATTGGGCCACGTGGCACCCAATCACTTGCCAACAAACTGCCACGTGTCGACATCCGATTGGTCCACGTGCCTGAACCGTATTGCCACGTCACCCGCCACATCATCTTTTCCGTATGCCACATCATCTGCCACGTAAGCCTGCCACGTCAGCTGCTGACGTCACCCTGCCACGTGTCACCCTTTCAGTGGTGACACGTGTCACTTCGGGATTGGTCCAACTACGCGCCAAAAATGCCAAATCAGCATGACACGTGTCACGCTCTGGAGCCACCACGTGTCCTGTACGAAATCTGCCACGTGTCCTGTACGGACCTGCCACGTGTCCTGTATGGACTGTACGGACAGGGATAGTCAGCATCCAAAAATTTTGCCTGTTTGGTTCCGCGGACAGAATGCGATATCTTCTCCATACGGACTCCGTTTGACAAAGTAAATATACCACCGGAATTAGGAAGACAAGACAGACGCAATGGTACAGGTTTCATCGAATTCCGAGCACTTTCATTTTTGAGCATTTTTCAAGCCCTGACAGGCTTCTGAATCCGATTTCGGATCAAAGGAATTACATAAAGAAATTTAGAGAAATGGAAACATAGAGGAAACACATAACTCAAACTAAACGAAAATTAGAATCTTTTTGTACATTTGTATTAATACTCAAAAATAGGGTTTCTCTATTACATATGACAAGAAGTAGCCTCAAATAGATCTAAAACCTATCTATTTATACAAAAATTGTCACAACTCTAAAACCGTTGGAATTCATACAAGATCTCCTAAAAATAGAATGCAATTCGAATGAAATGACAACAAGCATATATTGTTTGAGCTTGTGCTTTCATCTATCTCTTCATTTGCTCACATACGCACTCATTTTCCTTTGTTCTTTGAATTGGGCACACATGTCCATTGAGGCCACCATAATCATTATTTTGTTGTCCTTTTCATATGATTCCATTACTATATGCTCTTCGGATGCATTTACTTGAAAAATAATATCAGTTGAAAATATGGGGGGAGTTATAATGTGACAGGTAGCTCATCATTAGCTCATTATGTGATGGCTAACAGTTACGAGAAAGAGTAACTGCTCACGAATAGGATGACATGCGGACAAGTGTAGGTGATGAGGTAAACGGGGTAACTAATGTGGAAGGTGTGACAAGATGGAGGGTGAATGAGGTACATGACGTGGAAGGTGTGACAGGCTGGAGGGTGAACGGGGTACATGACGTGGAAGGTGTGACAGGCTGGAGGGTGAACGAGGTACATGACGTGGATGAAAGGTGTTTCTCTAGCGTCCCTCTACGTTTCTCTATTTTGTGGGGGCGCGAGGGGGTGGTTTGAAGTAACCTTCTTTTCATCCCACAATGCACCTGGTGATGCCACATACCCCTGAGGGAAAACCATGGTTTAAATTGCGGGACCGCCCTTTGAAATTAAACCCTGTGAAAATTCGCCCCCCACAATCGCTCTCATCCGCTGATCTCCATGACCCATTAAAATCCGACTGTCTATCTTCGCAAAGTGAGATAAGCGCCCAAAGTTAAGCCAAGGTCACAACTCTTCGTCATATGTAGAGAAGATAGAGAAAATTTCGTGCAATTATTTCCCGTCGATCTGAGTAGGGGACACATGTCAGATGATCCCCATATTCGGCTATTTCGTACTCCGGGGGAGGAGGCAAGAAGTGATGAGTAAATAACTCCTGAAGACCCGAAGCCCATCTGGATCGTTGATCAAAGTGGACACGTGGCAGGAGATCCTGCACTTTGATGGATAACCACTTCGGAAAAAAGACAGTTGTGTGAAGAGAAAACTCCCAAAGCCCGGAGTTCCAAAGTAAATCTTCTCCATTGAAATCAAGAGGACACATGGAAGGAGATCCTGTACTTCCGAGACTTAGCACTTCAGATATTTTCACCTTAGAATGCCTGAAGCCCGGAGTTCCAAAGTAAATTGCAGCTGTCCAATATCAAAGGGCACGTGGCATCATATCTTCCACTTCAGGGACTTAACGCTCCAGAGATTTTGTGCTCCATTTTCTATCTATTTAGCCCCTTCCTTGTTATATTTGGTCATTTTCTTAGTTTATCCAACTTGCGAACTGATTTATCGTTCCACTATATTTTGAAATATGATCCATCAATTTTTCATGCAACTTTTCATGGGGCCATAATCCTTAAAGAAAAAAAGTGAGGTTACCCATTACAAAAAAATCCCGTGAGTTTTTCAATGGATAAAACTGCTAAATGCGAAAGGTGAAAATAAATTTGAAATTGAAGTGCTTTTATTCAAACCAGATTCATTGATCTTCGTATAACCTTACTGATGAATAATTTATTAACGTTAATGGAGATATCTACCTGGAAATCCACAATCTTCGTTTGAATCATTATCCTTAATTAGTCATAAATGCCATTAATATTTCGACGGTTCGCATTCAGGAGTTTTAGATGTGACAGGGTGGGAACCTCCATCCACGAAAATGTTAATCTCTGGATAATATCTTTTAAAATCTTAATTAATCGTGTTTAAAACTTTGCATCAACTTCAAGTGTTTTGGGAGCTCGAACTTCAGGGGGTTTTAATATATCATAAAAGAAACTTCCCGATCTCGGACTTCAGGGGTTTTTAATATATCTTAAAAGAAACTTCAGGGGAGCTCAAACATCCATCCCAATCACCACTCTTCTCCTTTGTTTCTTCGCCTTCCAGATCTTACCCGAGGTCTTGTTTCTCGCAGGTTTCGAGTTGTGAAATACAGAAGAGTGAAGTGCTGGAATATGAGTAGTCTCAGGAGGACTCTGTCGAGAACTTGTTCCCAATTTGTTGTTGGAAGGAAAATTGTGGTTACAAGTCTTGTGAGAGATAGTAACAGGAGTCGGGTGACCCTCATAGTGAAGTACCGGGCCTGTAGAGGCAGTAAATTTATCGTTCTTTTATCCACATTGGACGAAGCCAAGTAGGAAGGCAAAGAAGCCTTAGCTGTAGTATTTTGTGGAATATTTCCAAGTGGTACTCCGCCATTATCTTTTTCCAGATTGTCAATGATATAGTTGAGTTGATCACTCTCCCAAAGCACCTCATTTGTGGCACCCGGATGAAAACTGGTCATTCCAGACATTATTTGATAAGTTCCCACCAATCAGATAAGGAGAAAACACGTAAGGGTCCAGGTTGTATTGAAGCGAGGGGCCAGAGAACCGAGTTGTTGACAAAAGTGAGAAGAAAAAACCAAATGATGGTGGGACCCCGATCAGGGCTTCTGAGAATACAATAGAAAGTTCTTGCCAGAATGTCAGGGCAAAACCACTCTTGAGTTGAGGCTACAAACGTGTAAACCAGGTACAAACATAGCAATCTGCCATGAAGATTATTGTTCAAGTTCAAAAAACCACTAAAGATAGAATCCCGCCTAAAAGTTTTATATGCCAACGCCTTCTCTCCATCTCTCCCCGCTCAAAGAATTTCCAATATTGTCTTTTTCTAAACAATGTGTATTAACATTTTTTAATCATAATAAATATAATTGTTTTTCTTGATATAATAAATGCAATCAAATATTAATAATTAATATTGATATTATTATTTTTATAATATAATAATATATTAATAATAATAATATAATATAATGTTTTTTTTATATAATAAATATAATCAAATATTAATAATTGATATTGATATTATTTTTTTTATAATATAATAATATATTAATAATTATAATGTAATGTTTTTTTTATATCAAACAATTATATAAAAAATGTTTTTTTTATAAAAATGTTGTCCTTTTTCTTAATATATTGTTATTAAACATTTAGTTTAAAATATAAAATAATGTAATCAAATAATTAATATTAATGTTGTATTATTAATATTATATATATTTTTAAATATAATCAAAATTTGTTTCATATAAAAATTGTTTCTAATCAAATATTAATAATTAATATTATATTCTCTTTTAATATAACTTAATAATATATTAATAATTAATATGTGTATTATCCTTTAGTAGATATAATATGTGTAATTAAATGATTAATAAAAACCTAACCCTAATAAACCCTAAAATATTAAAACAATTGTAACAAACTTTAAATATTAAGATAAATAAGAACCCTAACCCTAATAAACTTTAAAATATTAAAACAATTGTAACAAACTTAAACTTTAAAATATTAAAACAATTGTAACAAACTTTAAAGTTAATTATGAATGCATATTTTTTTTTATAACTATGTATGGGGAGTGCATAAAAAAATATGTTCATTCAAAGCCAGTGTCAAATTAAATTAATAAGAAAACCCTATCACATATAGATTTGATTCAATATTATTGCGAAAATATATTAATAACAAAATATGTCGGTATCTTGTACTCCTCCTTAGAAGCAAGTGATGATGCGTTTCATTGCACCAAAATGATCACATTTTACTTGGAGACCAGACTAAATGTATGAGGCTCATGACTGTAATGATTAAGAATGTTTTTAATTAAAATCCTTGATGAAATACATAATTAAAAGGAAGATCTAAAAACCCCTCATCACCTATAAACAATATATGATTCTCACGAGAATACATTCATTCAAACCAGTTGTCCAAGAAATTAATTGGCGTCGCCATCGCAGAAGGTGCAGGTTGGGTGAAGACAGGAATGAAACCAGTTGTCGGGTTCGTTGAATGAATGGTTGTAGAAAACCAAAAGAAATGTCAATGCCAAAAATCCAGTGAAAAATACAGAGAGGTCTGAAGCGACCAAAGACTTGGAGATGCCGTCCATTAAACACAAAAACCAGGTGAAGGATACAGCTGGCGGGTAGCTTCTACCAGGTGGCGGGTCATATCAACTATGTGGAAATGTTGATCCATAAAGACGAAAATGTAAACTTCCCAAGAAACAAAAAAGTGAGTGCAACAATTAATTGTGCAACATTTTCGTCGAATCCACCCGTAAATTGTGGGAAGTTTACATTTTCGTGTTTATGGATCAACATTTCCACATGGTTGTTATCTATACTCAGCCCCCCGGGATTTGAATTAAAACAAAATATCACCTAACGGTACACCATCAAGATAGATATCACTTTAATAGTCCACATCAAGATATATATCACTTTAATAATTAAAAACGTCAAATAATATTATCCGTCAGATAAAATCTTCCGTTCGCTCTCACGAAAAATTATATAAATCTTTTTTATTGACCAAACCATGGCTTAATTTAAATCCGTCTCGAAGAACACGTAACCCCTCTAATAATTCAAAATGCCATATTTATTAAATCAGAATTTTTAATATCAAAAACAATTTTAATAATTAAAAACGTCGATTTTAGTAAATCATAATTTTTAATATAAAAATAATTTTAATAATTAAAAAAATTAATTAAATTAACTGAATGATTCTATTCATGTCCATTGTCATGTTTAATTTGATTTTTTTTCATTATTTTAAATCATAATTTTAATAATTAAAAAAAAAATAATTATATTAACTGAATGATTCTATTCATGTCCATTGTCATGTTTAATTTGATTTTTTTTCATTATTTTAAATCATAATTTTAATATAGAAATAATTCTAATAATTAAAAAAATTAAATTAACTACATGATTTTATTCATCTCATGTTTAATTTGTTTTTTTTTTCATTATTTTATTTTATTTTAAATGGTATTAGAAAGAAGACAATTAATATTGACACAAATAAAATTAAAAAAAAATCTATATAAAAAATAAGTGATCATATTTAAAAAATCACAAAAATAGATTTTACAATTTAATAAGTAACATTATCCTTCACTTTTTTTCCTCTTGTTTTTTACCTCTATCCAATCCTTCAATTTTAACAAATAACTTTATGGGTAAAAAGGATATGCTATTCTATTGTTCAAATTGATCAAATTGAAATAGTTTTTATATTATTACACATATAAATGTAATAGTTATTTTTTTTACAAGAACATTTTTTTGGTTGAGTCAGGGACTTAGAGATTATCATTCCTAGGGCATGTCATTTTGAGGATTCTTAATTAGATGCCAAAGACACCTATTTTGAGAATTAAATTTGGGTCAATTTCACAGCGAAACTCCTAAACTCCTAGGACATGTCATTTTGAGGATTCCTAGTTAGATGCCAAAGACACTCATCCTAAAAATCAAATTTGAGACAGTGATGCAAAACTTATCACAACTGAGACAATAGTAATTACCAAAATATGTATAATAAGTATGTTATTCTATTGACTTATTTAAGACTATTTTAGGTTAAGCTTTATTTTAGAGATTTTCTAATTTGTTTTTTGGACCTTGTGAAGGTAGGGGATTACTTGGATTTCTTTAAAAAAACAATTTTGTGCTAGAAAAGCATTAAAGGCGTTCCAAAATCACCATAGTTTTGTTGAGTTGATATTGTGACAGATCTTTTGACAAATGTATATGGTGGACATTCTATGAGTGATAGCTCTGAGAGGGAGCTATAAGGACAGTTGTAGGAGGCAACATATTAGATGGTCTCTAGATGAGACATGGAGCAGAATATCCTGACATAGAGTTGTGTACATGGACGCACACATCCATGTAATAAACGAGAAGAGGACAAAGCCAAAACCTTCTAGCAAGAAGGGTACTTTTGCAGGAAACAAAGTATCTCATATGGAGATTGATTGTAACAAGAATAGGGCTCTGAAGATGATTGTACAGATCCCTCTAGTTCAGTTAACCACTCTTCAGATCATCAGGAAGAGTCAATAGAGACAAAAAGGCCTACCCAGAATTGTTGTCGTGACCAGAAAGAGACCAACATCGTCTCGTGATACTTTGAAATATGCAAAGGGGATATAGATATATGGCATTGATAAGCCATATCATGAGGAGGAGAAGATGAATCCACCAGTGGTAAGGCGGGAGACCCCACCAAGTATCAACTCCGAAGGAGATAGAGTTTAGAGGGAGTGATCCTTCAAAGGGAGTAGATGGATCTGTAGATTACCTAAACTCAGAGGGAGTCAATCTTCAAAGAGAGCATGCAAAATCAGAGTGAACCTAATCTCAGAGAGATTCAGTGGCTTAGAATCTTTCATTTAGAAAGTATTCCTCATCAGATTCATATGGGAGAGAGAGATGTCTTCCAGGACTAACAAACATGTGCCATGAGTTGAGGAAGCTAGATTGAAGCTTCAGAGGCTTCGAGGAGATATGAGACCTCCTGGGAGGATTCCCTTGTTTCATTGATAGAGGAGGAATCTAGTCAGAAGGACTAGGATATGGAATTTTCCTTGGTTCTGAGACTGGAAGGGAAGTCAGTGGTGAATTCCAAGTTAATCTACAAGATCAAGCATACTGCAGATGGCAGCATAGAGATATACAAAGATTGATTTGTGGCATGAGGATTCTCCCAGCATGAGGGAGAATATTATGATGAGACACTTGCTCCATTAGCCAAAATAAGTGTACATAGAGCAGCCACAAGATATATGTGTTACAGGAGAATCCCCCTGCGAACAAGAGGAATTTCTCTTGGATACTAGACCCCTATGACCAAGACAGAAATGTGCTATTGTGGACACTGACATTCCTTTTCATGAAGCTAAACTATTCAAAGAAGAAGAAGGGAGAAGGGTAAATACCTTTTACCGACGTTTTTCCTTGCTCGATCCAGGCTAATCTCGATCTCCAAGTTCTTTAGAAGATCCTGCAATACAATGAGCAAAAACAACGAGACATACTTCCTACTCTACCATGATTAGCTTCATAATGGATCTATAACATAAACAAGTTCATGAAACATACACAAACTTTAAAGGAAATAGGCCAAGCATAGATTTAGTTTAATGAAAACAGAGTGAAATGCTTACAGCCATAGATGTAGGTGCAACAACTTCACCAATCTTTCTTTGTCTAGACCCTTGCTCAAATAATCCACACACAGAATGATGATGCTTTAATGATATCTCCCTTATGAGATCATAATTTTGATACTTTACAATGTCTCCATATGATTTTACCATGATAAGGCCTCCTTATATAATCTTGGAAAGACCCAACCACCTTAGAGATTCTTGGGATAGGTTGAGGATATTTCTCCTTCAGTTGTGGATCCTCCGTAAGATCCAGCCTTGACTTCAAATTTGAATCCAACCAACTCCAGATATGAAGGGATTCTTCCTTAATTTCTCTCAACAATACAAAAATTCACTCAAAAAGGCCAACGCTCCCTCAGAATGGGGCACAGAGCATTGGAACGCTCCCCCAAAAGAGGTCACAGAGCGTTGGCACTTCCTGACAGTGTATAGGGGAGCGTTGCCTTCCAAAATTGATTTTTTAGTGGTTGTTTCTATGGAAAAATACTTGTACTCTCTTCCAAATGATTTCTCCTCTTCAAAACCAGTCTTTTGAGGTGTCTTTTGAGTGTTATTTATAATGTTGTGCGAGACACGACATAGGAAATATGCCAGTATGATATTTTCGATAATTGCGGCCAAAATGCGACACTTGCGACATTGGTAATGACGACACTGGGCCATCATTGTGATGAGTAATTTTGATGTGTAACAACATGAGAAGGAGTCTCATGTCTGTAGATTGAAGAAGGATTTGTACGAGCTTAAATAGGCACCCGGGGCATGATATGTCAGATCAAATAATTATTTGATGAGCTTGGGGATGGTTTCCCATTGATCCTATATGTGGATGACCTAGTTTTTATAGGGGATGAGAATCTCACAGATGGGTGAAAGATGGAACTCATTTGAAAGTTCGAGATGAAGGATCTAGGTCTGATGTAATATTTATTGGAATTGGAGGTGTGTTAGAGACCAGCTAAGATTTTCCTTAGACAAGGAAAATATATTGTTGAGATTCTGCAAAGACTCAGGATGATGCATTGCAAGTCCATGGCCACACCTATGTTGAAAAATATGAATCTCTTGAGTGATTCATCTTTATATTTGGTGGATCCCACGATGTACAGACAATTGATTGGATCCTTGATGTACCTGGTTAAACCAAGACAAACATATGCTTTGCAGTGAATGCCTTGAGTCAGTACATGATTGAACCTAGACATGTACATTGGATGGTATAAAAACATATGTTGAGGTACCTAGGTGGTACGATTGTATATGGATTGAGGTATGTCTCGGATGGAGATGTGAAGTTGTAGGGTTATATAGACTCTGACTGGGGAGGGAGTGAAGTGGACCAGAAAATCACTTCAAGATGTTGCTTCAGACGTCAGTGACACTCAGTATAATAGAGGTAGAGTATATAGAAGCCAATGTTGCAAGCCGTGAAGCAATGTGGCTTTGGAAGCTTCTTGCAGGGTTATTTGATCTAGAGTTGGAGACAACTTTGATATATTGTGATAATCTAATTTGTGTGAAGCATGTAGAGATGAAATACCATTACATCCGAGACATGGTGCAGAGAGGAGCTATAGATCTCCAGTACATATCCACAGATGAGTAGACAACTAACATTCCCACCAAGCTTTTCTCTAGAGTGAAGTATGAGTACTTTAGAGACAAGCTTGGAGCGATGCATAATGTCCACCCTTGTTGAGAGGGAAGTGTGTTGTTTCTCCTCCTTCCATATAACCCCTCTGGCCAAGGGTTCACTAGATCAGTCATGTGAGGTGACTAAGGGGGTAATGCAATGCCAAATCTGATGAGAGAAGAAACATCACATGCATAGTCATGAGGACTATGGGAGTAGCTTCGTGATATTGGAAGATACTATAACTATGGCTCATGGCATGGTATTAGCTTTGTGATACTAGTTGATTGCTGCATAGTTTTAGAGACATCGACTATGAATATGGATGATGACATGGTAGTAGATGTGTGCTACTAGCAGATTGTTGCAAAGTCATAAGGATTGAAAACTATGATTATGGTTGATGACATGGTAGTAGTTGTGTGTTACTAGTTGATTGTTGCGTAATCATAGAGGTTGTTGGACTGCATGGTGGTAGCTTGTGTAGCTACCAGTTGATTGCAGGATATTACTATGGTTGATGGCATGGTAGTAGTTGTGTGCTACTAGTTGATTGCTACATATTCATAGAGTTTGTGACTGTGCTTGATGGCATGGTAGTATTTGTATTCTACTAGTTGATTGTTGTAGAGTCATGAGATACTATTGGATAACATGGTAGTAGCTTAATGCTACTAGTTGATTGCTATGTAGTTGTGACAACATGGTGGTAGCTTTGTTCTTCCAGTTGATTGATGGAGATCAACATGGTAGTAGTTGTGTGCTAATGTTTGATTGCATCACAATCAAGAGGAATATGGTAGTAGTTGTGTACTACTAAAGTACGCCAATAGTTGTGTACTACTGGACTGTATGGGTAGTTGTGTGCTACTGGATGATTGCAACATAGTCTTGGAGATCGTGACAAATGATTTGAGATAATGATGGAATGGTAGTAGTTTTGTGCTACTATTTGATTGCAGAGTAGTCAGTGGACTACAAGATGAAGACATCATGCGAATATACCTCCCTAGATAAGAGGGAGTGTTGATGTTTTGGTACCCGCGAGAGGTATTACCTCCTGGACAACTTTTCTTAGAGAAGAAGAAGATTCCAAGAAGTCAAAGGAAGACCATTGAACAATTGAAGAACACCCTAGAAAAGAATAAAATAAAATAGAAGAGCACATAAGAGAAGTCGACCCATAAGAAATAATAATAAAGTGGAAATATAATTTCCAGGAAGAGAAGTATAAATACAAGTCTGGGTTAGTTCATTTGTATAGCCACACAATTCTCCTTCTGCAGTGTGCACTAGGAAGATGCAGTTGCAACTGCAACTGCAATTTCGCTATTTTTGGTTTCTGGTTCACTTGGAGAGTGCGCCCCACTTGGGATTGATATTCTTGGTGGTTCTTGGTGATCTCTCTTGTGCGCTACCTCTGGAAGAGTTGCGCTAAGGTTGTGTGGTGTTTCCCAGTTGCTTCGTGCCAGATGTAGTTGCAGTTGCAGTAGCAACTGCAATTGTAGTTACCAGTTGTGTCAGTTCTGTGGCATGCTAGTGATGTGCCTATCTTGTGCCAATTCTATGGTGACTCAGTTGTCTACCCTCACCAAGGTTTGAAAAAAAGAAGAGCTAAGTATTTGGTCCTTCATTGTTGGTTTTCTCTTGTGATTAGAGCCTGTTCATGGTTGTATTGGAATATTCTCTCTAAGAAAAGTTGGTTGGGTTTTTCCCCGAGTTTGGGGTTTTCCCAAGATAAATATTTGTGTCCTCTTGTGCTTGTTTATCTACTGCTTATATATTTCAATATATGATTATTGAATGTTAAAAGAAGATAAAAATGATATGATAAATCTAATGTTAACGAAATTAATGAAAATCTGACAGGTTAGAGAGAAAAACTGATCCTCGAATTTGACAAGTCAAACCTTCCACATAGACAACCTCACCCCAATAGCTAATAGTATTATATAAACCTTTTTTTATTTTCTTATTTCATATTTTCTTATTTCATGGGCATATGACAAATTGATAACCATACTATAATTCTATAATTTTCTAAGTTACTTAAAAAATAAAAAATAAATATAAACATTTTTTTCTTATTTTTATCACATAGTTATAAAAATATATAGCATGAATTATTTATTTTGGTTAAAAATATGTTTTTTTTTTCACCAAACACGAGCATATTGTGAAAAAGTTAATGTATTGGTTTTTTAACTTAAAGAAAAAAAAAAGTGTTAAGAGTAATCCCAATAGGACAAATAACAATCATGTAAGTAGAAAAAACCAATCAATTGAAGACAATGGCTTGGTTTTTTAACTTCAAGAAACAAAAATGCTAATTGTAATCCTGATGGAACAAATAACAATCGTGTAAGTAGAAAAAACTAATCAATTAAAGACTAACTATCCCTATGTTATTTGTTGAAACATATGGCCATTACACCCATTAATATCTTAAACTATCATAAATTTAACATCTATGTAAGTTAGAGAAAAATACTAATCCTCCAAATTGATATGTCAAACCCTCCACATAAACACCCTTACATAGTGTTGTATAAACCTAGAAATATTAATCCTCTAAATTGACATGTCAAACCCTTCACATAAACACCCTTACCCCAACAACTAATAGTGTTGTATAACCCTTTTGTTTATTTACTTATTTAATAGATATATGGAAAACAACTAATAGTGTTGTATAACCCTTTTGTTTATATGCTTATTTAATAGATATATGGAAAATTGACAAACATGTATAAATTTTGTAAGTTGCTTAAGAAATAAAAACTAAGTATAAACAAATTTTCTTTTTCTAATATATATATATATATATATATATATATATATATAAACATTTTTTCCCTTATTTTAATCACAATGTAAAAAGAGATGCAATGAATTTGTTTGTGTTAAAATTATGTTTTTTTTTCATTGAAAAAAAATAGTTAATGGCTTGGTTAAAAAGAGATGGAATGGATTTGTTTTGGTTAAAAATATGTTTTTTTATGTGAAAAAAAAGTTAATGACTTGGTTTTTTAATTTCATTAAACAAAAGTATATTATAAAAAATTAGATATACATAGATGTATAATGAAATATTATAAAAAAATATAACCAATTTTTTTATAAAAAAATTAAAAAGTATAATATAATGAAATTTTTTAAAAATTTATCATTATTTATTTTAATACATTTTAATTACTTTTACTTTAAAAACATTTTTTTATATTGTAGAAATTAAATAGAAAGAGTAGAAACTAGAATGTAGAGTTAAGTTTAGATAAAGTATCCACTGAATTAGCTAGTTACATTAGGCCTTCTTATTAGACAAATTGTATACCCTACCTTTTTTTTATTTTAACTACCACCACATGGAGGATTTAAGGTAGGTTAAACCAGAAACACTTAATAAGTTTGACCAAAGAGTAAATAGTGTGTAAATCACATTTATTCATTATTTTTTATTGAAAATAATCAAACCACAGAGTAAAAGAGTATATAGTATGTAAATCATTATTTTGAAGTGGCATTTATTTATTATTTTTATTGAAAATAATGAAACATTTTTTTAATAATTTTAAAAATTAATAATAAAATTTTATTCGAAGATTGTAAAATTTATTTAATTTAATTGTTAATATGTAATGGGATAGTTATTATTAACTGGTAATTTAATGAAGAGGTAGATTTTCAATTTGGATATTGAATCTTTAACCTATTCATAAAGAAATTTAAACTTAATTCAAAATCATAAAATAGAAATAAAAAAAATAAAAAATAAAATATATATTTATTTTGGTACCAATAAAAATGGATTACAAATCACTACAAAACAAACACTATTTTTTATTTACCTCCTCCAACTAAAAATGGATTACAATAATTTTAAAATAAAATATAATAATTTAACACTATTTTTTATTTACCTCCTCCTGGTAAATAAAAATGGATTACAATAATTCTAAAACAGAATATAACAATTTAAATGGATTTAGTGACACTAACTTTTGAAATATTCATAACACATTAGAATTAAAACAATATAAAAGAGCAACTGAGACATCTTCAGAAAGCAACAGTCCAACCTATACCATTGACGATTCTTCCGTTGTTGGGTCTGTGTGTGGATTTACCGGCTATGTAAATTGTGCAGTTGTCCACCAAAGCGGTACCCACTTTGTCTATGCAATCAGCAATAATATATGCCAATGACCTTTTTAATTGCTCCATCAATTCTGTAAAATCACCCGCGCTGCAATCAATAGCCTTGCATAAATTGGATAATGCGACCACTCCCGCTAGCTTCTCCCAGTCTACTGGAGCGGATGGCTCATCATGAATCTCCTCATCTTTCCTTTTACTTTCTTGTGCAAGCTCGGTCTTTTTATTTCCTGCAAGTTTTTCACTTCCATTTTCAATGGTTCTTCGTTTGGTCTCTGCAAGCTGTGTGATCTTTTCAGCCACCTGGTCCATTGTCATAGTAGTTGGACAACTTTTTTGGAAATGGCTCTGTTCAAATTTGTCCATTAATGTATTGAATTATTTGTTTGCTGCACCAATTGTGTCAGTTTTGTGGCATGCTAGTGATGTGACTATCTTGTGCCAGTTCTTGTCTATCCTAGTTAGGGTTTGACAAGAAGAAGAGATAAGTATTCAGTTCTTCATTGTTGGTTTTCTCTTGTGATTAGAGCCTCTTCATGGTTGTATTGGAATATTTTCTCTAAGAAAATTGGTTGGTTTTTCCCCCATTGAGGTTTTCCTAGGATAAATCTTTGTGTCCACTTGTGCTTGTTTATTTGTTGCTTATATATTCCAGTATATGATTATTGAATGTTAAAAGAAGATAAAAATTCTATGGAAAATCTAATGTTAAAGAAACTAATGAAAATATAACATGGTATCACACCACACCGCTGCAGATTTTTCTAATTTTTTCTCATTGATGTAATGTCTCATATTAGAAGACAAAGTTGGATGGTGTACTTGTATATAAGATGAGAGTATTTGTAGGAGATGTACACTTGTCAAGAGGACATTTATCCAAGAAGTGACATTAGATCCAAAGGGATCTTAGATCTAGTGCACTCAAAGGAAGCCCAAGAGTTGGAGGCAGCAGTGACGATGTCTACTACGATATATGACAACTCAAATGGGACACCAACAACTATACTCCAAGTGTGCATATCAGGTTTGATAGTTTATACTACTGCAACTTAAGTAAGTGTTGTAACTAGAATAGTAGTCCTTAGAGTCCTATTATTGCTATTACTATCAAATGTTTAGTAACACTCGAATATTATTCGTATGACGATCATTAAGTAAATTCTCATTGTTCAGTATTAATGATGCATTTATTTACAAGATAAATTGATCTCCTCTAGCAGATGTTCTTGGTTATTGACCTTGTTTCAGGCAGATTATCTTGTAAATTTCATGGAGGTCACCATGGATATGTTGTTGTTATTTTTTCTCATTCCGGGAAGGTCACAAGTGATAGCTTTGAGAAGGACCTACTGCGGCGATTTTTCCCGTTCTTGTTTTTATTATAAGAGTATTATTCTTGTCTGTTGTTTTCCTTGTTGTTTCTCTTGTTCCGAGTAGGTCACGGGTGATAGCTTTGAGAGGGAGCTATAAGGACGGTTGTAGGAGGCAACATATTAGATGGTCTCTAGCTTAGACATGGAGTAGACTATCTTGACATAGAGTTGTGTACATGACCACACACATCCATGTAATAAAAGAGAATATGATGAAGTCAAAACCTTCTAGCAAGAAGGGTACTTTTGCGGGAAACAAAGTATCTCATATGGAGATCGATTGTAACAAGATAAAGCCTCTGAATATGACCATATAGATCCCTCTAGTTCAATTGACCACTCTTCAGATAATCAGGAAGAGTCATTAGAGCCAAAAAGGCCTACCTAGAATCATTGCAATGACTAGGAAGAGACCAACATGGTCATGTGATACTTTGCAAGATTCAAAGGGGATACAAATATATGGCATTCATGAGCCATATCATGAGGAAGAACAGATGACTTCAGCAGTGGTGAGGCATGCGGCCCCACCAAGTACCAACTCCAAAGGAGATAGAGTTCAGAGGGAGTCATCTGATCTAGGTGGATATTGGCGACCACCCACCTATTCCACTTGGACCCCCACCATTGCTTCTTTCAGTTTTTCAGTTTCCGCATAGTTTACTATTTTTAGCAGTTTTTCGGGTCCTAAACTTTCGGAGCTGTTTTGAGGCCTTAAACGATATTTTTTGGGAAAACGGGGAGCAACACAGATCATGTTTCATTGTTGCTCACCCAAACGTTGTATTCCTCGGATAGATCTTTCTAACGAGGTATGTAACGCATCAAACGGAGATCGTATGCCAAAGTTACGTCCCCGGGAAGTTGATGTACCAACTTACCCAAACGGGGCCCATAGTCTTGGTGTTTCATCTCCTAGGGTTAGGTCTTTGGATGTTTAGGGTTTTCCATTGTTTCTCAATAATAATAGGCTTTCGAGCCGCATTGTAACACAGTTCAGAGGCTAGTAGCCACCACATCTCTTTTCAGAGATAAGCTACCAACGCCCTAGCTAGTTTATTTCCATTCTGTCTATAAGCATATTTCAGTCATTTGTTATTAATGAAATGAAGTCTTATTTCCACTGCATCTCTGTGTTTATGGGTATTTATGTATTTCATTGTGTTCCTACATAAATCCAGATCAGTCCCATAAAGTGGACTGATGAATGATCCAGGTGGATATTGGCGGGTTGTCATGCCAAAAGTGCATTTCTCTAAATTGGCACACAACTTGTGTTGCCGTAGTGTTTGGAGGGCCTTTTTGAATGGTTGGTCATGCCTTTCGAGTTGACGAATTCCCCTGCAACCTTCATGAGGCTAATGGACGACATCATGCGGCCATTCACCAACTCATTTGTAGTGGTGTACTTGGATGACATTCTGATCTTCAGCCAGACTTGGGAAGAGCACCTCCACCACATTCGACAGGTCCTCCAAACACTGCGG
>ML778501.1:171377-189702 GCA_009831015.1 Picea engelmannii | reverse complement strand
ATTATTACATTGTTATAATATATAAATTAAGTATTAATGCATTATGCATAATGTAACATATTAAATATTAATACATTAATAATGTAATGTATTAATTAATTAATTAATACATCAATACATTATTAACTAATACATTGTTAAAGTATTAATACAGTAATAATTAATACATTAATAGTACGTTTTATAAAAATATTATTAAAATATTAATACATTAATAATAATATACTATTATATTAATATAATGTATAAATTAAAGTGATAATTTAGTAATAATATATTATTATATTAATATAATGTATAAATTGCCCAAAGGGTTTGGATCCAATGGTGGAAAGCACTGAGTTTTTCACCGTTGGGCAAGGTTCAATTCTCATGAGGGCTTTACCTGGAGCCATGGGGACACCTTGAGGTAGTGGTCAAACGTGTGGTTGCACTCAGAGATACCATATTAAATGGTATCGTGACTTGTGCACACATAAGTGGATCAAAGCCCACCCCCATGTCCTTCAAATAAGTATCCCAAAGGGGTTGGATCCAATGGTGGAGAGAAAGGAGTTTTTCAACGTTGGGCAAGGTTAAATTCCCATGAGGGCTTTACCTGGAGCCATGGGGGCACCTTGAGGTAGTGGTTGAACGTGTGGTTGCACCTAGAGATACTATATTAAATGGCATCGTGACCCCTGCACACATAAGTGGACCAAAGCCCACCCCCATGTCCTCCAGATTTTAAGTGTCCCCGAGGTGTAGGACAGTCGGTGACGGAGTGTGTTGTTAAGCCACTCTGTGATGTTAAAGTCACCTGTTCAAAACCTGCGGGGACAAAAAATCCAGCCATGTTAAGGGATGGTGTGGCTCGGGCGGGGTGCGATCCCCGTGTGATTTTGATGGCTTAGATGCCCCTGAGTCATGGTTTCTTAGCCACAGGTTAGTCCCACAGATCACGGACAAACTAACAAACAAACAAAAAATATATAATGTATAAATTAAAGTAATAATTTACATAAATGTATAAATATAGTATTAATTAATTAATGCATTAATAATGTAATGTATTAATTAAGTAATACATTTATACAATATTAATTATTGCATTGTTAAAGTATTTATATAGTAATAAAATGGGAGCTTTGCGGCTCGCAGAAACCCTAGCCGCAGATCCACAACTTGTTCACATACCCATTTTTCCTCTTCTCTGTTTTTCTCATCCAGACTAGCGTTCGTTGGGTTCTTGGCGTTGGTTTTAGTGATCGAGTATGCAGGTCCTGTCGACGTTTGTGTGATGCGGAGCTTTGGCTACAACTTTTTGACGTGTGTCTATGACCCTAGAACTGATGCTTTCGGTCTATCTACCCCCTTTATTGAGTGATGTTGTGGGTGTGTTTCTTCCCTCAGATCTGGCATTTCTATCTTATATTTCCCATCGTATGCTCGGTTATGGGGATTTCGATTTATCTTTTTTCTATATCAGTTGTTTATATCGTTGGCTTGGGGTCTTCTGGACCTCCTTGTGACATATCAACCTTCGTGGACACTTGGATCTGGATTTGGGTCTTGGAGCTTGGATCTTCCATGTTGTATCTTTTCAGGTTAGTGGTTCCTCTCTCTAGTTTTCTTCTTTTGGTGGTTGTTGATGGCCTTCTTCCTCCTATCTGGTGGGGGTTTGGCGAGAGCTTTGAGGTCCTATATTTGGGCATGTGGTGTTGGAGAGTGGCACTTTGAGGTCCTTTGTGAGGGCGTGCAACATCTGGTCATCTCTTTTACTTGTATTTTGTTGGTCGAGGCCTTCAATGATGCTGCTGCCATCTGGTTGTGCTGATGTGAGGTGTTCTCAAACCACTTTGGCCTGGTCCATCCGGCTACCAAGGTTTTGTTGGGATTGCTTTTCTGGGTTTATTTCCATGGCGTAAATTCCTGTATATGATTGTTGTCTGGCCTATTTAGGGTTTTTCCCCAGTTTCCATTGATTGTATTTTCCTTGTGGCTTACGAGCAATCTTTTGTTCCCCTTTGGGGTTTTTTTATTTCTGATTTCTCTACCCATGATTGGGCCATGCTTAAGGAACCTACAAAATGTAATTTGGTTCTCGTCGGATGAATAGATTAATAATACATAGTTAAAGTAATAATTAAAAATTTATTTAATACCTTTAATACATTAAATGAATTATTAAATACATTAGTAAAGTATTAATATATTAATGTATAATGTAACATATTTAATTATTAATAAATTAATAATACATTATCGAAGTAATAAATACATTAGTAACGTATTAATTCCTTAATAAATATATTACTAAAGTAGTAATACATTAATAATACATTATTTAAGTATTTATACAATAATACCTTAATTGACAATGACTATGGTTGAGTATGGTTGACCATGGCCATGGTTAAGTTTGCTAGACCTTGGTTGACTTTGGGAATGAAAAGTTGGCTATGGTTGATCATGGTTGTCCTTCATCATGGTTGAGTGAGGTTGACCATGACCATGGTTGACTATGGTTGATCAGAATTTATTATGGTTGGACATGCCCATGGATGACCTTCGTTGACCATGTGGATCTGATCATGGTGGGCCATGTTGATTATGTTCACCATAGTTTACTATGGAACTACTGCATTGCAATGTTGATCATGTTTTGTTCGTCAAATTGTGCAATTAGGTTTTTTTCATCACATGCCAACATCAGTTTGTGTTCATCACATTGTGAAATCATCTTTTTCTCATCACATGTTGACATAAGGTTTTTTTCAACACATTGTGACATTAGATTTTGTTTGTCACTTGACATTTTAAAGTTATGGTCATCAAATTAAGATGAAGGCTTTATGTTTCTCACGATATGGCATTGGAATAGGTTTGTCATAGTTCAATAGTGGGTTATGTTCCTCACATTGCAACATCAGAAAATGTTTGTCACATCGACACATTGGGTTGTGTACATCAAATTGCGACAATGGGTTGTGTTTGTCCCATTGTGATGTTTGGAAATGTCTATCACATTGCTTTTGTCCCATTAGAACATTGATTTATGTTCGTCACAATACTATGAGAAGGTTATGTTCGTCATATTGCGATGTTCGTAATTGTTCATCACATTTGACATCCATATATGTTCATCACAATGTGACGTCCATATATGTTCGTTGCATTGTGACGTTACTATGTTTGGTAGATTGCATTGCTACTATGTTTGACACATTAGGATGTTTGGAAATGTTTGTCACATTATGGCGTCTGTATATGTTTGTCACATTGTTATGTTACTATGCATGGTAGATTGAAATATTACTATGTTCGACACATTACAACATTTGGAAATGTTTGTCACTTTGCGAATTTCATATATATTCGTCACATTGCGACATTATGATGTTTGGTAGTTTGGAAGTTTACTATTTTCGACACATTGCGACGTTTGGAAGTGTTTGTCACATTGTGATGTCATGATAAGTGTGTCACATTGCAACGTGAGGAAATGTCTTCCACATTGCGACAATAGGGTGATGTGGGACACATTGCGACATGTATTTATGTTCGTCACATTGCGATGCTACTATCCATATTACAATGTTATATGTTCGTCACAGTGCAAATTTACTATGTTTGGTAGATTGTAACGTTACTATGTTCAACACAGTGCAAAATTTAGAAATTTTTGTCACATTGCGACGTTGGAATAAGTGTGTCACAATGCAACATCAGGAAATGTTCATCACATTGCAATGATAAGATGATGTGCGACATAGTGCGACGACATGCCTATCCACATCCATATATATTTGACACATTGCGATGTTTGGAAATGTTTGTCACATTATGATGTATGTATATCTTCATCATATTGTGACATCCATATATGTTCGTCACATTGAAAAGGCCATATATGTTCATCACATTGCAATAATATGATGTTTGGTAGATTGCAACGTTGCTAATTTCGACACATTGCGACATTTATAAGTGTTTGTCACATTGTGATGTAAGGATATGTGGATCACATTGCAATGCGAGGAAATTTTCATCAGATTGCAACGACAGGGCGATGTGGGACACATTGCAACCTCTGTTTATGTTCGTTACATTGTGACGTTACTATCCACATTGCAATGACATGCCTATGTTCATCACAATGTGACATTAATATGGTTGGTAGATTGAAATGTTGTTATGTTCGTCACATTGCGACTTTAATATGTTCATCACATTGCAACATTATTATGTTCGTTAGATTGCAACATTACTGTGTTCGTCATTGTCCAATGTTAGTATGTTCGACACAACACGACATTACTATGTTCGTCACGTTGTAACATCTTGTTTTGTTCGTCATATTGCAACGTCTAGGGCATGTTCATCGCATGAAAATGTTGGTTTGTGTCCCACACATTAAAAAAAAAGTAAGCTTTGGTGAAGCTTTAAAAAAAATCTAAGTGTTTCCTTTGTGAAAAATATAGGAACTTTGAACTGATGTGATATATTACAGAGAATGAAACTTAGAATCATACTTTTCTAAGGACATTGATAACATATAATCTTGAACAATAAAAACTATCCCTTCTGAATAAGCATATATAAAATTAGAGTATGCATTTATGCATTCCGCTTTTTGTCGTTGCAATTTGCAATTGTCAAGAAAGTACAAAGGAATGAGTTAAAAGCAATTATGATTTATAGTAGTGAAATATTTAACTTGAATCCTTTTATGAGTAACTGTGATCAATGTCGTGGTATTTTTTTTCTTGGATAGATTCATACAACCAAAGTGTTCATACAAGGACATTATAGGGGAAAGTGTTTTTCATCTTCAACCCTTTTAGTGTCACAAAGATGACAAATGATTTCATATCATCGTGTTTTTTTTGTATATATTATTTTCTTTTTATATTTTATAATGAAATATAAAATATCTTAAAGTCAACAAAAATATAAAATGCCATCTTTCTTAATATATCTTTCTGAATATATTGCTTGTGCTTAATATATTGTTATTAGACATTTGGTTTAAATTATGAAATATTATGTCTTTCTTGATATAATAAATGTAATCAAATATTAATGTTTTTCGTAATCAAATAATAAATATAATGTTTTTCATATAAATACTATCTTTTTTTAATATATTCTTATTAGCATTTAGTTTAAAATATAAAATAATGTAATCAAATAATAAATATTAATATTGTAATAAAATAATCAATATTAATTTTTATCACACAATAATTGTACTCAAATAATTATATGAAATCCAAGCCCGGGAGCATGACATTAATGAAATCAAAGTGATAGCAGACTCTCAGCTTCTAATCCAGGCCTTGGTAACTAATTCATTTCCAAACCAAATGAAAATTTGACAAATTTTCAAGAAAATCCAGAGGCTCACTAAATCTTTCCGAAAGATCGACTTTTTCCATGTCCTTCAGTATTTGAATGGAGAAGCGGATAAGGCAAAAATAGTCGCCACCCCCTTAGGCAAGGGACTTTTCTCACTCAATGGGACCATACTCTTATTTTCAATCCATTAATGGATTGAGGGGGGCGTCTCTCAGGTGGTCATGTCATCAGGCCCGGAAGCAGTAGGATGTCACACCTCACCATACATTGGCTTGTGGCATCATTTCAATTATTCATGGAACTCATGCGTGGAGGTACCTTCCTCTCCATTTCTAGTCACTCTACATAATCCTGATCGAGGTTGCCATTATTTCCATTAAGCATCTCGGTATTGCGCCTATGTCTCACCTTCACAAAATTTGTGTGAGATTTCCCCTTCGAAATATGGACTATCACACTATTCTGGAAGTAATCTAGGGGTTGTTTTCGAATCTCCTCCTTGCATTTTTATCATTCTCCCCTCTGGTTGGAAGTATTCAAGTTTGGCTCTACAAACACCTCCTGAATTATCATCAACTCCCCTCATGTCTTCTAGTTCTGAGTCTGTTGCTCCCGCCAATCCCCCCCACTGTTGGAATTGGAAATACGTGAATTGGAAAGGAAATTAAGAGCGCAGAGAAGATTCTTGCTCTAGATGGACGCAGAAGGTGGCAGAAGATTCGACATGGTGGATGAAGACCTAAACCAAATCAGGGAGGATGCTTCAGAATCTCTCACGCAGTCTGTGCAGGTGATTAGAGACTGTATGGCGGATTTAGAAGTCAAGATGGAAAGGTTGGAGTTGCAAGTCGCGAAGATGATCCCTCATCAAGATGCAGGGGTGATGGGCCCATCAGGCGTTGGTCCTCCAAACCCTAAGCATCACGCATAGTGACTGTTTCTTGTTCCTTTTTTGGCTCCTGCTCAGTTTATGCTAGCACTGAAGAAACTCTGTTTACTAGTTTTAACTTTTATAGTAGTTAAATTTTGGAACTCTAGTCTGAATAGGCATTTATGGACTTTGTTATATGCCTCATATATATGTAATTTTGAATATTATGCACAGGGTGCACACCTGAACCATGTAGATGTTTCTACAGTGGTCATACCACTTGTTTTTTAATACAAATATACTTTTCTTGTTAAAAAATAATAATTATAATGTAATTTTTTTTATATCAAATAATTATATAAAAAATGTTTCTTGATATAAATGTCTAATGTTTTTTTTTTTTGATATAATAAATGTAATCAAATATTAATAATTAATATTGATATTAATTTTTTTTTATAATATAATAATATATTAATAATTATAATGTAATGTAATGTTTTTTTATATCAAACAATTATATAAAAAATGTTTCTTGATATAAATGTTGTTTTTTTTCTTAATATATCGTTATTAAAATTTTAGTTTAAAATATAAAACAATGTAATCAAATAATAAATATTAATATTGAATTTTTTTTTGTAAGTTAGAATTTGTATTAAAACCTCCTAAGTAGTAAAAGTTACAATTTTCATGCTATCCCAAGAGGATGTGGTAGCATTTCCCTAGTGGGAAACAAATGCTTCCACATGGCCATTAAGATTCCCAATGTCCATGCAAAACTTGAAAAGTTGTAAGAAACTTAAAATGTAAAGAGCTAGATCTAGTTTGCTATGCAGGGAGAAAGTTCTTTCAGCTAGACTGTGCATTCCAAAAACAAAAAATTGAACTGTGCTAAAAATGTAAATTCTTATATCTAAGAAGTCATGCAGGGTAGAGAGCTTGTGAATTAAACTATTTGTAAGCATAAAAACACTAGAAACCTGAGCATGAAGGAGCTATCCCAAGTTGGGGTCGAGCCTCTACTCATTCTATCGTTTTGCGCGGTGTCCCTACCTAGCACGCCTCTTTCTGAGATAACATGCCTGAGATCCTACAAAAGAGTCATCATGAGCTCCTCATGACTAGTTCGTGCTTATTCCTTGTGCTGCATCTCTTTAATGGCACCATTGACATCCTCAGTTGCTCGCTTGATGGAAGCCAAAGAGTCCTTGAGAACTTCCTTCCTAGCGTAGTGGGTGAAAACATGAGAGGGAAGAGGAGGTGGAGGTAAGTTAGAGGAAGAGGTGGGGGAGTCGAAAGAAGGGAGGGGGGAGGATGAAGAGGAGAGAGGAGCTGACAAAACAAGGGGAGAAGGAGGAGGTGTAGGGGGAGGGGGAGGGGGAGGTGGAGGTTGGTGGGGAGGCGACAAGATGAGCCTTGGAGCGAAGCCTAGGGAGTTATGTTGGATATTGAACCATTCAACTCGACAGGTGTAAGGAAAAGACAACAGAGGAAATTCAGGAGTGGTGGCCCATGAAGGAAATTCAGAAGTGGTGGCACGAGTAGGAGTAAAGGGAGGCTCTGGGGTGGATGCATGTGTAGGGTATTTAGGCGAGCTTGGACGAGCCTTCTTTCCTCATCCTCTAGAAACGCTTCCTTTTGCAGCATACTATGCCACACTCCACTTTAACTTACCTCTAAGTCGAGGCATCACGAAAGCCACTAGAAACTAGATAAGAAGTGTGTGAAAATTTTTGCTCGAAGGACGATAGACAAACCAAACCCAGAAGCAATGGTAGGCTGGAGGATGTGTGTTAGGTGCAGAGGGTCGAGAGTGTCATGGAGGCTCGAGCTAGAGGAAAAAAACTGGACCGATTGTAGGAGGAGACCAAGACCTTGGAGGCCAAGGGCTTGAATGAGCCATGGCACTCCAGAACGCAAGCCTAGAACTACTGAGCTGGGCAGGGTGATGGGGGTTTGTCTTCGTCCATCCCATTGCCATTATCTCTCCCACGAACATAGCTACCATAACATTAAATCAAATCAAAATCAATTGAATGCAGAGGCTCTTCGACCGAGGCGTTAAATTCATGGATTAATGGTGGAGGTTGAGTGCGGACTGAGCTGGCTCGAGGTGGAGAGAGGCGTGGCCATGCATCCGCGCATCTGGTCGTCCACCCGTCATATCTGAAGTCACCCCATCCATGGGATATTAATATTGTATTATTAATATTATGTTTTTTAATATAATAAATGTAATCAAAATTTGTTTTATATAAAAATTGTTTCTTCATTTAATGTAATCAAATATTAATAATTAATATTATATTTTCTCTTTTAATATAACTTAATAATATATTAATAATTAATCTATGTATTATCTTTTTAGTAGATATAATATATGTGATCAAATAATTAATAGAACCCTAACCCTAATAAACCCTAAAATATAAAACAATTGTAACAAACTTTAAATATTAGGATAAATTTATTAATTATGATTGCATATTTTTTTATAACTATACATTTTTGTATGTGGAGTGCATTAAAAAATATATCCTTTCTGTCAAATTAAATTAATAAAAAAAACCCTATCACATATCTATTTGATTCAATATTATTGCTAGAATATATTAATAATTAGCATACCCCTAAGGAGGTTAATGGAAATGCTAAAGTAATTTGAAATTGTTTGATTGGTAGATTAGTGTCCTAGGGGTTTTTGAACAACAAAAAATAATGATTCTTGTAAATTTATATCTCAGCTAAAAAAGCTATTTCGTAGAACTCTTAGGGAAGTTTTCATATTAATGTTGTTAATTGAAATCATAAAGATATTATAATTAGAATGATCATATTTGAGGTTGGTTCACTATTTTGATGAGGACTTATGACAATAACTCTCAAATTGATGAAAAACTTATAGTTAATGTAATGGATAAACAATTTAACAATAATATTTGCATTTGATGATGAAGAAATCAATTTGGATTATTGAATCTTATAAAAAGTAAGGAAATACTTAGTTAACTCAAAAAAATTATTTCTATATTAAAAAATCTTTAAAAGAAATGTTTCTTAATTTTCATTTTTTTTATTAACTAAAAAAAAATATAAATATGGATATATTAATACCATTAGTTGATATTCTAGATTCCTGTAAAAGTAAAAAATGTAAAACTTTTAAACTACACCTTAATAAAATAAATTTAGTTAAATATAAAAATATTTAATTCTAAGATAAATTTGAAAATAAAGATATTCAATTCCAAGACAAATTACAAATATGACATCTCTAATTTAAAGGAAAATTTTAAATTTTAAAAGTAAAGATATATAATTTCAAGACAAATTACAAATATGAAAAAGAAAAAAACACATTATTTAATTTCAAGACAATTTATAAATTTTGAAATAAAAATATTTGATTCCACCACAACTTACAAATCTAAGAATGAAGATGTTTAATTCCAAGACAAATAAGTTACAAAAATGTAAACAAAGATATTTAATTCAAGAACAATTTATAAATTTGAAAATAAAGAAAACTAATTTGAGAATATAAATATTTAAGTTCGAGGAAAAATCTTAAAACAAAAATATTTAATTCCTAAGAAAATTACAGATTTGGAAATAAAGATATTTTATTCCAAAGAAAATTAAGTAGAAATAAATATTTAAAGATATTTAATTGCTCTTAAGTTTTCCCTTCCCAGTATGTAGCAAATTAAAAAAAAAACTGACATCTTTCCTTTCTGGGTATAAGCATTGGATACATGCATAGGTGGAAGTGTTAGAAAGACACCACTACTTGGGATTTCACAATTGAAGAGAAGAGGAGAATGGAGGAACCTCACCCCTCCTTTATCTTCAAGGAGTTACTCTTTTCAACCTACTATAAACTCCTATAAATCACTTCCACTTTGGGAAACCTAAAGCCTGTTCCTTCTATCCAATCTTGGCTTGTAGTAGCAGTGCAATTTTGTAATAGGGTAAGGGTATTTTCCTCATTTTGCTCAAAACAATGTTCTACAATATAGCTAAAATTAGAAGCTTAAAGAATGACCTTTGAATTTTTGAGGAGATAAAAGTAAGCTAGAAGCTTAAAAAATGTCCCTTGAACTTTGAGAAGATAAAAATTCTCCTTGATTACAAAGAGTGAGAAAAAACCCTAAGCTTAAAAATTCTCCTTAATTACAAAGAGTGGCCAAGAACCCTAAGTTTATGAAAAGTAAAATGTATGAAAAACGGGATGAATGAAATTTGCAAGAAATGGAAATAACATTTACTTTACATTAATTTTTTTCTTTAGTTTAAAATTAATTAATAGATGAAGTATTTTTCACAAAATATCAATCTTAAATAATAAAAAAAAATTCAAAATATTTTTCTATATAATATATATTTTATCTCAAATCTATATTCTTTTATAATATCCAAAATTTTATATCAATTTTCAATAACAAATATATAAAATATTTTTCTCTATATAAACTATATATATAATCAAAATTTTAATCAAAATATTCATAGAACATTATAACTACACAGCCGTTAACTCGCAGCTGGTGAACGCCGAAAAGCAGCTTACAGCTGTTAAACTAGAGCGATTGCTATTAGTTCTAGAGCGGTTGTTATTAACATTGATATTAATTTGAATCCTACCCAGCAGTATGAAGAATTCCATAAGCAAGGAAAGCGAACCGTTGAGAAGCTGCAATGCAGGGAGGACATGCTCATTCAAACCCTCTATCGCATATATGGCGGCCTCCAAGACACGAGTCTCGGCTGCCAAATCCAAGAAACCCATAGCAATCCACAAGATAAATACTGCGCCTGTGCAAAGCGCATAGATTGCAATCGACGCCAACGCGGGGTTTAATTTGGAAAAGGCGTGGATGCCATTCAGCGTACGCACTGTTAAACGCTCGAACTTGCCTTTCACAGAATCTAAAAAATGGCGACCGCTGGTGATGTCAGCACAGAAATGCGGTTACTAAACGTAAGTTAGTGAATACAATGATTTTTAAACACGATTAGGTAATTAGGTAAATGTAAAAAAGTAAACATATAAATGGATGTCTTTATAACAGCTCGGAAGTTAATGGATGAAATCAGAGCCATTCATTTATTGTGACGACTAAGAATATTCTAGACATATTTAATCTCGTCCATAAAAAACGTATTAAAAACTAAAAATCTATTAAATGTGCCCATTGTCAATAAGTGTATGCCTTTCAGCGCAAATGAAATGTTAAACACATCTTCAAAAAGCAACAGCCCAACCTATACAATTGACGATTCTTCCGTTGTTGGGTCAGGCTTCGATTTCAGCTCTTCCACCAGTACCCTGGATTTACCGGCTATGTAAATTGCCTCGCGCAATTTCTCTTCCTCCAAATCTTGTGCCCATTTCCTGCAGTTGTCCACCAACGCGGTACCCACTTTGTCTATGCAAGCAGCAATAATACATGCCAAAGACCTTTTTAATTCCTTCTTCAATTCTGTAAAATCACCCTCTGTGGAATCAATAGCCTTGCATAAATTGGATAATGCGATCGCTCCCGCTAGCTTCTCCCAGTCTACTGGAGCGGATGGCTCATCATGAATTTCCTCATCTTTCTTTTTACTTTCTTGTGCAAGCTCGGTCTTTTTATTTCCTGCAAGTTTTTCACTTCCATTTTCAATGGTTCTTCTTTTGGTCTCTGCAAGCTGTGTGATATTTTCAGCCACCTGGTCCATTGGTATAGTAGTTGGACAACTTTCATGCAAATATTTTGGTCCAATTTCGTCCATCTGCTGCTTCACTCAGCAAACTATACTTGTTCGGAATTCACTCGTCAACCAAATCCATCAGTTGCCATGCCTGAATGTATGCTTCTATACAATCTTTCCCAGCCAGACGATTATATTGATCAATGAGACCGCTGTTAGCTTCCATGACCATGATCCTTCTCTCATGTACTCAAAATAAATCGTATCTTGGGCGACTGGAACATTGAGCAAGAATTTCAAACCTTTTTCATCTTGTGCTGTTGTTTGAAGATCCACACTCCGTACACCCACGCGTAGTAGCGGCAACTTCTGTTTTGACGACGACCACTCTTTCAGAAAGCTGATCAAGCAAGAGCTATTCTCTTCGCCATCCTTGTAAACCTCTTGCAAAAGTTGACTTGCTTGCCTGATGGCCTTTCGATTTGTTGCAAACACGCTCCAAGGAGTCTCCCCAACAACGACCATGTTCTCAAAAATTGTTTTGTACTGATTTTATGCATTGTGTTCTGTTGATACCAATGAGACTATTTTGCGGATAACCCTATTATACAACGTAACCTCTATGAGGAACCGAGAAACTTTGCTGAAGAAGACCACAATAATCAGTAGCCAGAAGAGACCTGTGAGGAGTAAACTCTTACTCAATTTTGCCTCGGTAATCTTTTTAGTCATATTGTCTTCAGATCCTTGTTTTTTAGATTCTTTCATGTCCTTCTGCCTTTTCCAAAGATATTGTATTCCCATCTGCTTTGTCCAATAATATTTTATTCCCATCTGCTTTGTCCAATGATATTTTATAATGTAAGTTTATGGTACATTCGTAAATAATATCTTAAATATAAGAAATCGTTTATCATAGCAAAGTAATTTTTAATAAAGATAATAGTTGCCAACTAATCCTTGATTTAAAAGCAAAATTATATTTTGTGATTTTGCAAACTCAGGAAAATTATATTATTTTGTTGAGAGTCATAACAAAAACTTAATTATCATTATTATTCAAGAGTTTTGATTAAATAATAGTTAGAAATGGCAAAAACTAGAGTTTCACTACTTAGAAATAATGAAGAACTTAAATAATGAAGAACTTATTAGTTAAGTAGGTTTTGATCTAGTGTTTATTTAGGATTTAGATCATATTTTCTAGTAGTTTGTTTTTAACTCCCTAAACGAAATGTAATTCTATATATTAATATATATTAATGTACTTTTGATTTTTTTAATCAATGAATTGAGTGACGTTGCTTTGGTTTCCTCCAGGTACAGTTGGTTTCTTTCATTCTCATTTGTCTCTCCATTTTCTAAATTGGTAACAGAGCTGTGTAGACAGGCCTCTCGATAAGCAATGTCGTTGTTGCTGTTGAAAGAAGAAAGATGTTGCGTGGAGGAGCACTGTGGAACTCAAGCTGTGTAACTGAGACTTAGTGTATGTGTTTAATATGTTGCTTGTTGAAGGAACTCGATCCATTTGTGAAATCGACGTGAAGATCGTTGTTGAAAAAAAAGGCGTGAAGGTCGGTGAATGTGTTTTTTGTGAAGAGATTGAACTCGACGTGAGGGTTGGTGAAACATGGAGTGGCCAGAGTGCTCGCATGTGTGGAGTGTCAAAGATTGTTGGAAGATCATTGTTGCTCGCCTGCGTGGAGTGCCACAGAGATTTGGATCATTGTTGCACGCCTCCATGGAGGAGAGAGGTATTGTTGTCTTCTTCTCCGTTCTGGTTGAAGGTATCACGTCTACGTGTAGGAGAGGTATCACGTTTGCGTGGAGGAGAGAGGTATCACATATGCTCTTGGAGGTATCGTGGAGAAGTGCTCATCAAAGTTTGGAGGAATCTTGGTGGAACCTCCATATCGCGTCTGCATAGAGGAGAGAGGTATCATGGCTACTCCTTCCATAAAACCCTCGAGGAGAGAGGTATTCTGACTATTATTTCTTTGAATCTGTCCATTGGTTTCTCGGTAGTCGTTCCCATTTGCATCGAGAAGTGTTGTTCCACTTGCTGCACATTAAAAAAGAGGAGGAGTTTGCAGGGATGGCGAATCCACTGGCAAAAACCTATCTCAATGAAGCCAATAAATTGGATGGATCGAATTTCGTCAATTGGAAATTCAAGATCCATATCTTGATGGAAGGTTATGGTGTGTAGACAGTCGTAAAAGGATATGAAGTGCGACCCGATGCGGCTGTAGGTGAGACAACGACAACAATCCAAGATTGGGATAAGCGGGAGAAAAAAACCAAGCTATTATTAAGAATTTCTATGAAAGATAGTATAATTCCATACATTAGAGATGCTAAGAATTCTAATGAAACCTGTAAAACGCTTAAATATCTCTATGAGACTAATAATACAAATCGTATTCTTTTCGTGAAGAGTAAATTGCTAAGTATTAAAATGGATGTAAATGAGCCTATTAGTACTTTTGTTGGGTGAATTAAAGACGTGAAAGACAAGTTGAGAGATATAGGAGAAACAATGTCAAGCACTAATCTTGTCACAATTACCTTAAATGGAATGCTAGAGGATTATCACATGTTTATAACAAGATTTGCAGCGAGGGAAAAGGCTCCCACCTTTGAGGAACTAACAAGAATTTCGCTGCAAGAAGAAGAGAGGCGCATGAACTTCAAGCCTCAAAATCTAGACTTAACACCATGTACAAATAAGAAATTCTCTAGAGGGAAATAAGGAGAAGGAAGTAAAGGTGGAAGTCCATTTCAGAGGAAGTCATTTCCAAATCCAAATTAAGGTATGTCATTTCAAAATCCAAATTAAGGTATGTCATCTAACAGAAATGAGCCTAAGTATTTTTATCCATCTACTCACAAAGTGTTTGCGAGCAAGATGTAAGTTTCCATGAGCAGGTAGATGGAAATAATGAAGACAATAGCCATGAAGGATGGCATGTACTTCTTGAATATGAAGAGATCAAAGAAGAGAAGTAACAAAAACAACAATAACAACAACAACAACAACAACAGGAAGAAGGATACAATGACATGGATACATCCAGCACTCAGAGCTCACCAAGAGGTGAAGAAGGATCTGCACAAAGTGGGGAAGAAGAAAATCAATTGAGAATATTCTCACGACAGGTTCGTCTACGTGAAAGGTATAAATATTATGCCCAGATGAGTAGTATTTCAAATGTCATAGAAACCATGATTTTTAATGAATCTAATGAACATGAAGAGTGGAGAAAAGCAATTGAGGAAGAATATGATTCTACAATGAAAAAAAAAACTTGGGAATTGACCGAATTTCCTAAAGACAAAAATCCTATTGGATGTAAATGGATATACAAACCTAAATTTAAAGCAGATGGTAGTATAGACAAATAAAAATCTAGATTGGTGGAAAAAGGGTACTCACAAAAAGAGGGTATTGAATATGCAAAAGCATTTGCACCAGTAGATAAATTAAATACTATAAGATTGTTAATTGCATTAGCTACAAAGTACCATTGGAAGCTTCACCAATTAGATGTAAAATATGATTTTCTGAATGGTGAGTTAAAGGAGGAGGTTTACCTTACTCAACCAGAGGGGTTTGTGAAAAGTGGCCAGGAACATTTAGTGTGTAAATTAAAGAAAGCATTGTATGGGCTAAAACATGAACGTAGGTCATGGTATGAGAAGATAGATTCCTTCTTTCTTCAGTAGGGTTTTATGAGGAGCAAAATTGATCCAAATCTGTATACCAAGCTTGATGAAAAATGACATGTTGTATTGATTTCCTTATATGTTGATGATTTAATTATTACAAGAAATTCAGAAAAATTGATTAATGGAATTAAGAAGCAGATATCGTGGGTATTTGAAATGAAATATTTGGTGAGTTACATTACTACCTAAGTCTTGAAGTTTGGAGAAATGTTGGTCAAACCTTTGTGTCTCAAGGTAAATATGTCAGAGAGGTACTTAAGAAGTTTAAAATGGATTAGTGTAAAGTTTATTTTGTTCCAATGCAACAAAAATGAAGCTTTATTGTGATGATGGTTTGAAGGAGGTAAATGGTACAATGTATAGATAGATGGTGGGAATTTTGAATTATCTCACTACAACCAGACCCAAAATAACATATTTTGTTAGTTTGTTAAGTGAGTTTATGGAAAAGCCTCTAGAAATCCATTGGAATGTAGTGAAAGGGGTACTCAGGTATCTCAAAGGCATAATTGATTATGATATTAAATATACTGATTCATTTGATGTTGGACTGACAAATTACTCAGATTCAAATTGGGCTCGCAATCTGGATGATCGAATATCTACTACAGGTTATGCCTTTGGCATTGGATCCGTGATTGTTTCATGGAGCAGTAAGAATCATCCTACTGTATCTTTATCATCTAGTGAGGTAGAATATAAAGCTTTGTGTGCAACAACTTGTGAAGTTGTTTGGTTGAGAAGACTTCTTCAAGATGTTGGAGAAGAACAAAATAAATCTATGATAATCAAATGTGATTACCAGAGCTCGATCAAGTTGGCGAATAATCCAGTTTATCATTCAAGGACAAAGCATGTTGATGCTCAGTTTCATTTTGTTCAAGAAAAGATGCAGTCTAATGATGTTGCTTTAATGTATTGTAATACTAGTGTCAATGTTGCTGATATTTTTACAAAGCCTCTTGGGAAGATTAAATTTGAAGTGTTTAGGGAGATGTTAGGCATGAAAGTCAACCCTTTCTCCATTAAGGGGGAGACATAGAAATAATGAAGAACTTATTAGTTACGTAGGTTTTGATCTAGTGTTTATTTAGGATTTAGATCCTATTTTCTAGTAGTTTGTTCTAACTCCCTAAACTGAATGTAGTCCTATATATTCATGTACTTTTGATTGTTTTAATCAATGAATTGAGTGGTGTTTCTTTGGCTGCCTCCAGGTGTCGCCTCACCTATGAGCAGTGTTAGGCGGAAATACTGTCATTTGATTCTATTGTAGTACTTGCCCAACTATTTAATTTGTCAATCTAAGGTTCGTAGGCTTACAAAGAAAACACACTATATATGCAAGACTGAAGTAGAAGTAATCTAATCTAAATTGTTGAAATGAAAATAATCTAGGAAAGCATTGAAAGACTAACTAGGAAAGAAGAAAATTGAATAAGGAAAAAACAATACAACATGTGAAGAGTTGAACGAAAAATGACATATGTGAGCTCACACAATAGATCAATCTCAAATTATATTACAAGAGTCAAATGACAAAGCATGAAAGAATAACAAAGCTAAGAATCCCCTTCTCCTAGTTACAAGACCAAATTATGAATTACATGATCAATCATGAAGAACATGATCCAATTATGAATAACATGATTCCCCTCATGAAGAGAGAACACTCTCTTATATACATGAGTTTCATAATTACAGATCCACTATTCTCTCAACCACTCTCAACTACTTTCCCATTATGACAAGAAATGATACCTTCAAATCCTCCACACATCTCTCACATATCTTAGATAAGATATGCCAACCAAATCTTCCATGATATTCTCCTTGAGATCTCTTTCAAATCTTCAAAGTTTGAAGATGTAATTCGAATTTGAGGATAGGTGGTGAATTTTGACTTTGTTGAAATTCTCACATATGCCTGCACACATCATCAAACTCATCCAACCTTGATATATAATGAAAATATGTTATTTTTCTAATATTTAATCATAAATTCACTTATAATACTCAAATGAATACAATGGGAAATAATAAGGAGAAACCCAAGTATCATTATGGAAATGGTATGATGGAAGGTTAATGGGACGATGAAATGTAAGGAATAGTGAGGGAAAAAGAGGATATAAATGTGACATTTCTGAGGCCCAACATGCCCCCCAACTCAACTTGTTGCATGTCCTCATGCAACCATGCATGGATCTTCTTAAGAACTTTTGGCATTCAAAATATGGCTTTGATTGATGATATCCTTTTAACAAGGAATTTTTCCGGGGTATGAGATACAAGAGTAACAACATGTGAAATATGTGTAACAACATGTGAAATTTGTGTAACATGAGCATGTGAAATTTTCTTATGGTTGGTTCTTGTGTGACAACCGTGAATACAAAATATGTTGGTTCTTGTGTTAACGACATTCATTTCACTTATTGATTTTATTGCTGAAATAATTTAGCCATGTACTCACTGGAAATAATAAGCTATCAATGTGCATAAGAGAGCATCACTGAGTATAAGAAAGGCTTTTCTTTATCTTTATGAATCATGCCAATATGTATATCAATAGAAATGCAACAAAGTGTCGTTGGAAAATAAATGTTAGTGAATCATAAATGGACTGATGAGATGGTAAAATGTAATAATGGTAATGAATATGTGGTGAAATAGTTCCCCCCCCCC
>ML778501.1:148598-167859 GCA_009831015.1 Picea engelmannii | reverse complement strand
ATAAAATTTTGCTGTATCAACATGCTGTAACAACATGTAAAATTGGTTTTGTTTTTATTCGATAAAAAAAAATTCTGTGTTTATTTGCAAGTAAAAGGATGGACGCAAAAAAACATTCATTCCTGAAATCAAAATCATCCTTATTTTCTGATACTCGCGATCGCACAAAGCGCAGAGGAGAGCATACTTATTCTAAGAAAACAAAACTGGAAATAAAATCCTACCTACTCTATGGTAACTGAAACTTAAAGATTAGTTACGTGTAGTCAAACTTCCAATGGAGCCAAGCACGCAACAGTAACAACAATATGTTCAGTGGTGATTTTTCAAATGAATAATGGAAATATTCGAGAGTAAATAAATCTAGTTGCTGTAACTGCAAACTCCCTAAATAAAAATGAAATTTATCTAATCGAGTGCTTACCTGGAACCATTGCTCGATAATACTTTCATAGGCCCGTTGTTCCTCACTCATATATTGTTGTAACTCCTCTTCATCTTCCTCAATCTCCTGCTCGAATGATTGTTCGTCATCAAATATGTAGGGTTCTTCAGATGTTGAATCCTTGTTTGTTGCTGGAGGAGTGTTTGAATCCTTAATTGTTGTCAAGATCTCCTCTTCCAGAGAAGAGGAGATCCTGACTTTCGCGAGTATCTAAGTGAGTAGTTCCAAGTTGACACTCATTGTTAAAACATATTGAAAAAGGGGTTCTTACAGCACCCAAATCAAAAATAAAAAATAAAACTGAAAATCACACTTGCTGAAACACATACTCTCCACAGTTGCGGAAAACACACTTGCTACAATTGAAATTCATACTTGCGAAAAATGAAATTTTCACTTACGCTTGCAGGAATTGAAACACTCCCTACATGCCCTTACCCATATGTCACCTCAGAGTTAGGAGCATGACTATTCAAACTAAACCTCAATCCATCTTACTTCCCCGACAACGACGCCAAAATGTTAGGCGGAAATATTGTTGTTTAATTCCGTTGTAGTACTTGCCCAACTATTTAATTTGTCAATCCGAGGTTCGTAGGCTTATGAATCAAATGCACTATATATGCAGGACTGAAGTAGAAGTAATCTAATCTAAATTGTTGAAATGAAATTAATCTAGGAAAGCATTGAAAGACTAACTAGGAAAGCAAGAAATTGCATAAGGCAAAAACAATACAACATGTGAGTTGAACGACAAATGACATATGTGAGCTCAGACAATAGATCAATCTCAAATTATATTACAAGAGTCAAATGACAAAGCATGAAAGAATAACAAAGATAAGAATACCCTTCTCCTAATTACAAGACCAAATTATGAATTACATGATCAATTATGAATAACATGATCCAATTATGAATAACATGATGCCCCTCATGAAGAGAGAACACTCTCTTATATACATGAGTTTCATAATTATAGATCCACTATTCTCTCAACCACTCTCAACTACTTTCTCATTATGACAAGATATGATCCCTTCAAATCCTCCACACATATCTCACATATCTTAGATAAGATATGCCAACCAAATCTTCCATGATATCCTACTTGAGATGTGACATCCCAAAAAAAAAAAGTATTTTTGAAATTTAAAATATGTTGGAAAATTATTCCGTTTTTAGTAAATTCGAATTTGGAAATTTTTTGCCATTTATGGCAATTCTGAATTTTGAATTTGATAATTGTAATAAATTATTATGATTGTTGGACAGAGATTTGATTTGACCCAACTAACTATTTAACTGTGACACTTGTATAAAAATAAAATATTTTATATTAATTGCAGGAGGACAAATTGAACAGCCATGTTAAAAATCAGTTGACCATGACTCCATGAGTGGGGAACATGTTGGAACTACCTCTGGACTGATTGTTACAAGTGGCAAATCAGAGATTTGGCCATTGGTAGCCCCTGAAAATCAGGGATTTAGAAAGCTAGGAAAATTCCCAAGGGGGAGGAAAGACCTAGGAAAAAAGGACTGTTTTATTATATAGCATATGTGAGGAGGCAGGACACTGCCTAGTATGTTGGGGGAAAAGAGACTATTGATTTTTCTTGCTGTTATGAACACTACTGATTGAGTGTGAGGCAAGAGGAATCTGCTGGAGTTGAAGGACATTGTTGAGGAGGAGTTTTCCAAGTTCGCCCTCATGGATTCATGGTCAGGCTAGGGGGTGAATCGGGCAAGTGATTGTGCTGCCCTATTCTACGGTTGGGAAGAATGTGGTTGTTCCTTTTGTTTTCCAGCGAAATGATTCACATATGTTATCCTATTCCTCCTCTGTTTAAATCATTACATTGTTAAATGGCTAGTGTAATGCATCTGTGAATTCTGAATTGAATAATATTATGGACGAAAAATCAAATCGAATGTCATTATCTCTGTTGTATCTTATTAATGGGTAAATACTAATTTCCATCAATCCACTAGTTGCGAAAATATGCTTGGTTAAGTCTTGAAAGAATAATTTATGTGGGTTAGTTTATTGTTGTATTAGAGTGAAAGTGGTAGGCGAATCCCCACAACCAAATGGTACTGACGGAATTGTACTAATTAAGTGTGCAGTGCAAATGCGAATTGAATAACGAAAATATACATATATATATATATATAGGCGCATGCTTACTTTCATGTAGGTTACGATACACAAAGAAATATAATAAGTAAATGAGATTCATTTCTTATACATATTAAATAGTTGTGATTTAATAGGGTATATATGGGTATGAAAACACCTAGGATATAATTATGTATGGAAATAACCAAATGAATTGCAAAATTCTCTACAGGAAATTCTACAGTACATAGATTATAAATATTTCAATAGGTATTCATAAGAATTTGTAAGCCGACTAGGTCTAGTTAACTACATGTTAAAGTACTGGAA
This sequence comes from Picea engelmannii, assembly GCA_009831015.1. Taxonomy (NCBI): domain Eukaryota; kingdom Viridiplantae; phylum Streptophyta; class Pinopsida; order Pinales; family Pinaceae; genus Picea; species Picea engelmannii. Next base: position 164,962 of record ML778501.1, on the reverse strand, counting down.
TAAATTGGAAATAATACCGCTTAACACAGAGGAAATTCTGGAACTAAATACGAAGGGCGCGAAGGCCCCAAATGAAATCTAATACATTCTGGAACCCTTAAAGTTTATATATGTTCTGGTAAAATTCACAATTTTATAAACAATAACAGAAATCACTTTTGTATCTGTAATAGTTTGATAAGTAATGAAATAAAAAAAAGGGATAAAACAACATACTCTACTCAATTACAATGAAGTTGTTTTCCTTTAAGAAGTTACATTAATATCGGAATAAATTACTAAGCTTTGACAGTCAGAAATTTAACCGTTCTGTATTTTTTTTTTACTTTCATCATGCAACATACAAAGAGAAGAATCCTGAACCTTGAATAATTAAATACAAGCAAATCAAGAGCCTAGAATTAGGGTATGTCTAAACTACGCAGCTGTTGTAATTATAATTAATCTATATTGTATTTTATTACAATAATTGTTTACTTGCTAAATAGGAATCGATCTTCAAACTGGGTACATTACGGTTTTAGGCCGAGAAACTTCAACTTTTTCATCTGGGACAATTAAATACCGAAGGGTTTTGTTTTAAGGAACTCGAATACCTTTTCCCACGAAAAGATGGTCGAAGTTCTGAAGGTTTGGAGACTTTTATCCTACAAAGAAAACAAGAAATCGTCATTAGCATTTGGAATTGGATAGTAAAGTGTTTATATGAAGTGAATATAATTAAATCGCTGAGGTAGAATGTTTTTAGCGAACCAAATTAATAAATAAATAAATAAATAAATAATTGGAATTATACTTAACTTGGCTGTAGCACAGGTCGTCCCTCGCATCATAACAAAGGAATTCACCCTCGAACTTGATGGGGAAAGGAAGCCAATATCGATCTGATGGGTACCTCACAAAAACAAATTAGAGGCCCCATCATTAGGACATATTGTATACAACCCTCAAAAACTTACTCACCGAAGTAAAACAAAGAAGATTGTTAGGGTTTAAATTAATCAAGAACTACAACATGAAACTCAGTATGTACATCTGACCAAACCCGAGAATCCAACAAAATAGCAATCACGCTTTTTCTGAATGATATAAGTGCCAGGAATTGTATTATCGGTTTATTACATCGCCAAATGTATTTCTTTAGAATCGTTTTGGACATAGAGTTACTCTCTGCCTTACTTACTGAATGAAAAGCCCTTTCATGTATCTCTCAAACTCACGGGTGGTCTGTCATGAGTTATATTTTTCTCTCAACATTCGAAGACTTGTTCTTGGAAGTACTCTATCCTAGCAAGTTTTTATTCGGAGATTATTACTACAGTGGAAATTTGTACACGGGTCTGAAACCTAGATAACAAGAGTTTTTGAAAGGGTCGAACCGAAAGACGAAAATAAGGATACGACAAAACCATCAATGAAGCACAACCCCGTAGCCTTCTAGATAGACTATGCCAAAATGTAGATATAGGAGTAACGTAAGTACACCGAAGAGGACCCAAACGGGTTTTGAGTCTTTCATTACTAAAGGGAATTTTCCCTAGTAGCATTCGTAACTGGGATTGTAAGACAACTAACAATCCACAGGAAGTAAATTGTCAAAGGAGAATCATAACCAGAGCTATACTAAAAAAAGTAACTCTTCCACTTTAAGGAAAGTCGAGTATTTCTTTCAAAAATTTTAAGGTTACAGGAGGGTCATGAACTTACCAGAGTGAACGGGTAGGGATGCCTGGTTTCCACCTGGTGGGTACCTCTGCGCGTTCAAACCTTTCGTCGTGAAGGAAATACAAAAGTGCTTGTGGGAATAGGAAAAATGAAAAGACCATGCGAATGTCGATGGAATGACATTTAAACCTAAGAGCTCCCTTATTACGCAGAGTAAAGGAGGCCAGTACGATGGAGGGTTCTGCCCATGTGAGGGGGATTAGTTGGCATGCGCCTTTCGGCCAAGGGGTCAAGTGAAACCATCGTTTTTCACACTCACACAAGAATTCATTAAAGGTTGGACCAGAGCTTTAACTCATGCCTGTCGAGATTTTGACCTCACACTAAAGGCGCACAAACTAAGGAGGGTCCCCTCCCGACTTGACCAACTAGAAATGGTGAACTACATTTGCGGTGAGACCTGTCAGTATCTCATCCGAAGAGAACCATCGTGCAGTTGAGATATCACACAATGCTAGTACTTAGGTTAAGCCTACAACCTATTTTCTAAGGTAAGTATCCCTATTTACATTAGGTTGTGGATCGTTTTCAACCTTGTCCCCTTTTAAAAGACTATTGATATCCCCTTGCGTATAAGTTTAAGAATTATTTTTGTGTAGGGAACAATTCTAGGATCATGAATCCTAAGTCCTCCATAGTCCAAGTTCAGTATAGTATATATATGATACGTTTGAATGTTTGGAAGATTTAGGAATTATGGAATTGTTAGAGTAATGGGTGGTTATCTTAGCATGACCTGGATCCCTATGTGTTGGGCTGGATAAAAATGTCAACATGGATAACCATAATATAAGAAACTTATTAGAGTTTAATAGTAGAGAAAAAATCGTCATCTTATCCTAAGAACAAATCTATCAAGTTAATTAGGATTAATGTTCCGGAGTAGATTTTTTTTTTTTTATGTCAAAATTTAGGTATATTACATGAGATCTCTTTCAAATCTTCAAATTTTGAAGATGTAATTCGAATTTGAGGATAGGTGGTAAATTTTGACTTTGTTGAAATTCTCACATATGCCTACACACATCATCAAACTCATCCAATCTTGATATATAATGAAAATATGCTATTTTTCTAATATTTAATCATAAATTCACTTATAATACTGAAAAGAATACAATGGAAAATAATAAGGAGAAACCCAAGTATCATTATGGAAATGGTATGATGGAAGGTTAATGGGATGATGAAATGTAAGGAATAGTGAGGGAAAAAGAGGATATAAATGTGACATTTCTGAGGCCCAACAAGTAGCTGGTTTCATTCATTCTCATTTGTCTTTCCATTTTCTAAGTTCACTCCTTTATTTATTTATTTGGAAAATATTTATTTATTTTTTATTGATATGCATGAAAAATTATCTGTAAATTAAGAAATTTATTTGTGAGAATATATAATATTATTGCCTTTAATTCAAGTGAATCATAACTTTCTTTTTGTGAGACATTTGATCGATCACTACATGATTATATAGGAAATCAAAATGGGCTTATAAAGGCTATGTCCAAAGTATTATGAAGGCTAGTAAATCCAATTGAAAGTTGTGTCCACCTCTTGAAATAGAAACGACGGAGTGAGTAATGAATGAAGGATAAATAAATATGGAAGAAAAAAATCATTTACTTTATGATGTTAAAAAAAAATAAACAAAAATATGAGGAGTTGTCTCAACCTCTTGAAATAGCAAACACAAAGTGAGTAATGAATGAAGGATAAATATGGAAGAAAAATAATAATTTATTGTACGATGTTAAACAAAAATATAAGGTAAATAGTCACTCTTTTTAGGATAATTGTAAAAGGTTCTTTGGTATCCATTGGGATAGGTGTGTCGTACACCTTGAAATACTCGGAGTAGAGAATAAATGCATAAAGAGAAATGACATGGAATAATTGCAGAGTAGTGACAAGTAATAATTGTTGAGTAGTGACAGGCAGTAAATGCAAAGGAGTGGCGAAAAGTAACTTGCTAGTGGTTTTCAACAAGTAGAAATGCAAAACCATAAATGGTTTATGGTTTTATTATTTCTATTTATTCATAGAGGAAGGATGAATAATTTGTATCTTATTATTATGCTACTACTAAAAACTCTTGTTGAGAACACAAAGACTCTGCATTGTAACGCTTCATGGATTAATGTAGGAATCATATTCCACACCTCTACTTCCTTTCATTTGGTATCAAAGATTGATCACCCTGGATCTAAGGTGTTTGGGACAATTTTTTGGTCTAATCTTTTTTTGAGTGGGAGCTTACGCAAAATAAAATCTTGTTGCAAGAAAATGGCGAGTGGATTTAGATTGGAAATGGAGAAGTTTAATGGCGCTAACTTTGAGTTGTGGAAGCTCAAGATGGAGGATATTCTTATAGGTCGATATCTATGGGTTGCATTATTTGGAACCAAACCCACTGATGTGAAATATGAAGAGAAGGTGGTGTTGAAGAGAAAGGCGAGAAGCCTTATCAGGCTCTATTTGGCCAATTTGGTATTATTGAAAATTTTTGAAGAAAAAACTACAACAATTGTCTGGAAGAAGTTAGGGGATTTTTATCAGGCTAAATTCTTGGTTATAAACTTTTTTCTACAAAAAAGTTGTTTTCTTTGAGAATGGGTGATGGTGATTTTGTAGTTGAGCATCTAAATGCATTTAATATTATTGTGACTCATTTAATCTCAGTTGGAGTGAATATGTATGAGCAGGATCATTATATGACTCTTTTGTGTTCTTTTCTAGATTCATGTGACAACCTAATAATGGCCATTGGAAACATTGTAAATACATTGGTGCTTGATGAGGTCATGGTTGCTTTACTCTTAGAGGAGGTGAGGTGGAAAGCTTATGAATGTACCAATGAGGCCTTCAATTTTTTCATGGAATATGAAAGGAGAAATGAAAGAAGAGAGAAAATGGAAGATCTAAATCCTATGAGAAACATAAGTCTCTTGGAAATTCCAAGGAAAAATGTTGGAACTGCACCAAGGTCAGACATTTTAGGAGGGACTGAAAGGAGGAGGAGAAGATGAATAAGAAGGAACATAATTATTTTGATGATGAGTATGAAAAATATTCTCAAGAGGATGGTGGATATTCCCTTTTTGTAGTCGTGGCAACCCATGCAAGCCAAAGTGCATGGTCGATAAACTCTGGAGCTTTCTTCCATATGACCATTGGCACTGGTTTTCAGTGTATGAGAAATATGATGGTGGGATGGTATACCTTATTGATGACTCCCCTCTCAATATAATTAGTCATTGTAGAGTCTTGATTAGATTCCATGATGGCAAAGTAAAGGGGATCAATGTCAAATTTTTCACATTTTCGGTCTGACACAAAACCTAATATTAGTAAGCACATTAAACATGCCATTCATTGATGATTTTCTAGAATGACATGGGTATATTTTGTTAGAACTAAATCCAAGGTTTTTATTTAGTGTAAGGAGCTTAAATCTCTCTTGGAAAATTAGACTAGAAGGAAGATTAAGGTGTTGAGGATTGAGAATGGTTGTGAATTTTGTTCTGTAGAGTTTGATAAGTTTTGTAAGGAAAATGGCACTAAAATACAAAATACAACTCCATATACCCCTCAGTATAATGGAGTTGTAGAATGAAGGAATAGAACATTGATGGAGAGAGCTAAAAGTATGCTCAATGGAGATGGCATAGATAATAAGTTCTCCGTAGAAGTAATTTGTATTGCATGCTACTTGATTAATAGGTCTCCCACATCAACTCCAGGGATGATTTTAAGGATGGAAATTTATTTTAAAATGTAGAAACCTTGGCGAATCTTACTAATCCTTCATATGCCAACTATAAATGTTTGGCGGTATTTTTGTAAAAATATTCAAATTTCTAAGGATTCTGTATAGTTTTTATAAAAATTTGGCGATTTTTAAGGTAAAATAATTTTATCCTATAGAATTTGGGCGAATCATTTTTAAAATAGCGAAACTCTTTTTTGGAAAAACCATGGAAAATTAGCCCATGAGCGAAATTTAGCCCCTAAAATCATCCCTGAGATTCAACTCTTGTGGATAAGAACCCTATGGAGGTATGGACATGCAAGAATCCCTTACTTCAACATCTTCATGTTTTCGGTTGTGAGGCATATACTAACGTGTCTAAGGAGAAGATGTGGAAGTTGGATATCAAGGCAGTGAAATGCATCTTCATCGATTATGGTGTTATTGTGAAACATGTGTGAAACGGTAGACAATTTGGGATCTTTTGGCTAGAAAATTTTTGTATAGCAGGAATTCTTTTTTCAGAGAAGTTAAGTCTTCTCCAACAATAGTGTAGCTAGAAAAGGATGAGAAGATGTCATTGGTTCAAATACCACCCAAGACTAAGAAATTTGAACCAAAAAATGAACATGAAATTCATGATGGACCTGATGAGGATGAGGGATAAGAGAGTTTAAAAGATGAGAAAGAAAATACAGCTAAAACATTAAGGAGGTCCACTCAACAAAGAAGGAAACGAGACAAGTATAACTATAGTTCGTCTAGTTTTGTATGTATATTGTTTTTATCTGCTAACATCGATGAACCTAGAACTGTGAAAGTGTCAATGGAGATGGAAGATAAGGATTCTTGGAGATTGGCCATGGTTGAGGAAATGGTTGCACGTCAAAATAATGATACATGGGACTCGATATCATTTCCCTATTGATGGAAACCCATTGGATGTAAATGTGTGTTAAAAAAGAATATTGATTTAGATGACAATGTTGGAAAGAATAAGAAATGGTTGGTTGCAAAACCATATTAATAGGTTGAGGGGATAGACTTTGGTGACATATTTTCCCAGTTGCTAAGTTAACATCTATTAGGTTCATATTACCTATAGAAGTAGCCTTTGATTTAGATATATAATAGATGAATGTGAAAACATCATTCCTACATGGTGACTTGAAGGAGGATATCTATATGACACAAACAAAGCACCATGTTGAAAAATGTAAAGAGTAATTGGTTTGCAAGTTAAAAAAAGATTTAAATGGTCTCAAACAATCTCCTAGAATGTGGTACCAAAATTTTGATTATTTTATGTTGGGATTAGGATTTCTAGGATCCAAATTAGATCATTGTGTGTATTACAAACAAAATGGTGGTCATCTCATTGTTATCAATCTATATGTAGATGATATGTTATATTTTAGTAGCAGTAAGGATGTGATTTATGATTTGAAATCTCATCTTTCAACACAATTTGATATGAAGGAATTGGGGGTTGCCAAATATATTTTAGGAATGGATATTAACAGAGATAGAGTGAATAAAAGTCTTTGGTTGAGTTAGAGAAAGTACGTAAACTCTATGATACAACATTTTTGTTTGGAAATAAGGTGGAACACGACATGAAACAAAGAACAAAATACTGCATATAATCGAAGAGGGACAAAAAATATAGAAAACAAAGTGGTGTTCCTGAGATTAATCCTAAGGCTCAAAGAGTAATTTCAGGCATCATGAGTGTTTAAAGAGAATGTTTTAAATGAGTTATTTTCCTACCTTTAGTTCTATAAGAAATGATCTTTAAATGTAATTAATAATAGGACAGTACAGAGGTTGTATTTCATTTTCTGAGTTGCAATTATAATATCAAATGGTGTGAACAAAAGTTACAAAACTGTTAAAAAAATTTAGGCATCAATTGCATATGAGTCTCACCTTGTTTGCAACAGAAGAAAAGTAGAGAAAACACCCTTGAACATGATATGAAATGCAGTAATTCACGCAAATCGCATGTCTTGTTTTACTCACAGTAAATACAGAGAAAAAACTGCTTACCTAATGAATTGTTGGTATAATATGATCACAATAGTTGTAATACTAAATTGCAATCAATCACTTTTCAAGGAATTACATAAAGAAATTCGGAGAAATGGAAACACAGAGGAAACACATAACTCAAATTGAACGAAAATTAGAATATTTGTCTGCACTTGTATTAATACTCAAAAAGAGGGTTTCTTTATTACATACGGCAAGAAGCAGCCTCAAATAGATCTGAAATCTATCTATTTATGCAAAAATTGTCACAACTCTAAAACCGTTGGACTTCATACAAGATCTCCTAAAAATATAATTCAATTCGAATGAAACGACAATAGGCATATATTGTTTGAGCTGGCGCTTTGATCTGTCTCTTTATCTGCTCGCAGACGCGCTCGTTTTCCTTTGTTCATTGAATTGGGCACACATGTCCCTTGAGGCCACCATAATCATTTGTTTGTTGTCCTTGTCATATGATTCCATTGCTATCTGTTCTTCGGATGCATTTACTGGAAAAATAATATCAGTTGAAAATATTGGGGGAGTGATAATGTGACAGGTAGCTCATCATTGGCTCGTTATGTGATGGATAACAGTTACGAGAAAGAGTAACTGCTCACGAATAGGATGACGTGGGGCAAGTGTAGGTGGTGAGGTAAACGAGGTAACTGATGTGGAAGGTGTGACAAGCTGGAGGGTGGATGAGGTACATGACGTGGAAGGTGTGACAGGTTGGAGGGTGAACATGGTACATGACATGGAAGGTGTGACAGGATGGAGGGTGAACGAGGTACATGACGTGGATGACAGGTGTTGCTCCAACATCCCTCTACGTTTCTCTATTTTGCGGGGGTGTGAGGGGGTGGTTTGAAGTAACATTCTTTTCATCTTGCAATGCACCTGGTGATGCCACATACCCCCAAGGGAAAACCATGGTTTAAATTGTGGGGTTGCCCTTTAAAATTAAACCCTATGAAAATTCACCCCTTGTAATCGCTCTCATCTGCTGATCTCCATGACGTATTAAAATCCAACTGTCTATCTTCATAAAGTGAGATAAGCGCCCAAAGTTAAGCTGAGGTCACACCTCTTGGTCATATGTAGAGAAGATAGAGAGATTTTCATGCAATTATTTCCCGTCGATCTGAGCAGGGGGCACGTGTCAGACGATCCCTGTATTCGGTTGTTTCGTACTCCGAGGGGGAGGCAAGAAGTGATGAGTAAAGAACTACCGAAAACCCGAAGCCCATTTGAACCATTGATCAAAGTGGACACATGGCAGGAGATCCTGCACTTGTTCCCAAGAGGACTCTGTCGAGAACTGCTGGAATATGAGCAGTCTCAGGAGGACTTTGTCGAGAACTTGTTCCCAATCTGCTGTTGGAAGGAAAATTGTGATTGCAAGTCTTGTGAGAGATAGTAACAGGAGTTGAGTGACCCTCAGAGTGAAGTACCGAGCCTGCAGAGGTAGTAAATTTATCATTCTTTTTATCCACATTGGAGGAAGCCAAGTAGGAAGGCAGAGAAGCCTTAGCTGTATTGAGGATTAAGGTGAGGTAAACGGCATAACTGATGTGGAAGGTGTGACAAGCTAGAGGGTGAATGAGGTACATGACGTGGAAGGTGTGACAAGCTAGAGGGTGAAAGGGGTACATGACGTGGAAGGTGTGACAACCTGGAGGGTGAACGAGGTACATGACGTGGATGATAGGTGTTGCTCCAGTGTCCCTCTACGTTTCTCTATTTTGCGAGGGCGCGAGGGTGTGGTTTGAAGTAACCTGCTTTTCATCCCACAATGCACCTGGTGATGCCACATTCCCCTGAGGGAAAACCATGGTTTAAATTGCGGGATCGCCCTTTGAAATTAAACCCTGTGAAAATTCGCCCCCCGCAATCGCTCTCATCCGATGATCTCCATGACCCATTAAAATCTGACTGTTTATCTTCGCAAAGATAAGCGCCCAAAGTTAAGCCGAGGTCATAACTCTTGGTCATATGTAGAGAAGATAGAGCGAATTTCATGGAATTATTTCTCGTCAAACTGAGCAGGGGACACGTGTCAGAAGATCCTCGTATTCAGCTATTTCGTACTCTGGGGGGGAGGAAAGAAGTGATGAGTAAAGAACTCCCAAAGACCCGAAGCCCATCTGGATCGTTGATCAAAGTGGACACGTGGCAGGAGATCCTGCACTTTGATGGATAACCACTTCGGAAGAAAGACGATTGTGTGAAGAGAGAACTCCCGAAGCCCAGAGTTCCAAAGTAAATCTTCTCCATTGAAATCAAGAGGACACGTGGAAGGAGATCCTGTACTTCCGAGACTTAGCACTTTAGATATTTTCACCTCAGAATGCCCGAAGCCCGGAGTTCCAAAGTAAATTGCAGTCATCCAATATCAAAGGACACGTGGCATCAGATCTTCCACTTCAGGGACTTAGCGCTCCAGAGATTTTGTGCTCCGTTTTCTATCTATTTAGCCCCTTCCCTCCTATATTTGGTCCTTTTCTTAGTTTATCCAGCTTCCGAATTGATTTATCGTTCCATTATATTTTGAAATATGATCCATCAATTTTTCTTGCAACTTTTCTTGGGGCCATAATCCTTAAAGAAAAAAAGTGAGGTTATCTGTTACACAGAAATCCCGTGAGTTTTTCAATGGATAAAACTGCTAAATGCAAAAGGTGAAAATAAATTTGAAATTGAAGTGCTTTTATTCAAACCAGATTCATTGATCTTCGTATAACCTTACTGACGAAGAATTTATTAATGTTAATGGAGATATCTACATGGCGATCCACAATCTTCGTTTGAATCATTATCCTTAATTAGTCATAAATGCCATTGATATTTTGACGGTTCACATTCAGGAGTTTTAGATGTGACAGGGTGGGAACCTCCTGAATCCCGAATCCACGGAAAGGTTAATCTCTGGATAATCTCTTTTAAAATCTTAATTAATCGTGTTTAAAACTTTGCATCAACTTCAATTGTTTTGGGAGCTCGGACTTTAGGGGTTTTTAATATATCATAAAAGAAACTTCCCGATCTTGGACTTCAGGGGTTTGTAATATATCTTAAAAGAAACTTCAGGGGAGCTCAAACATCCATCCCAATCACCATTCTTCTCCTTTGTTTCTTCGCCTTCCAGATCTTACCCGAGGTCTTGTTTCTCGCAGGTTTCGAGTTGTGAAATACAAAAGAGTGAAGTGTTGGAATATGAGTAGTCTTAGGAGGACTCTATCGAGAACTTGTTCCCAGTCTGTTGTTGGAAGGAAAATTGTGGTTACAAGTCTTGTGAGAGATAGTAACAGGAGTCAGGTGACCCTCATAGTGAAGTATCGGGCCTGCAGAGGCAATAAATTTATTGTTCTTTTTATCCACACTGGAGGAAGCCAAGTAGGAAGGCAAATAAGCCTTAGTTGTAATATTTTGTGGAATATTTCCAAGTGGTACTCCGCCATTATCTTTTCCTAGATTGTCAGTGATATAGTTGAGTTGATCACTCTCCCAAACTACCTCGTTTGTGGTACCTGGATGAAAACTGGTCATTCCAGACATTATTTGATAAGTTCCCACCAATCAGATAAGGAGAAAACATGTAAGGGTCCAGGTTGTATCGAAGCGAGGGGCTAGAGAACCGAGTTGTTGACAAAAGTGAGAAGAAAAAACCAAATGATGGTAGGACCCCGATCAGGGCTTCTGAGAATACAATAGAAAGTTCTTGCCAGAATGTCAGGGCAAAACCACTCTTGAGTTGAGGCTGCAAAAGTGTAAACCAGGTACTAAACATAGCAATCCGCCATGAAGATCATTGTTCAAGTTCAAAAAACCACTAAAGATAGAATCTCGCCTAAAAGTTTTGTATGCCAACGCCTTCTCTCCATCTCTCCCCACTCAAAGAATTTCCAATATTGTCTTTTTCTTAACAATGTGTATTAACATTTTTTAATCATAATAAATATAATGTTTTTCTTGATATAATAAATGTAATCAAATATTAATAATTAATATTGATATTTTTTTTTATAATATAATAATATATTAATATGTTCAGAATTTGTCGGAAGAACCACAGTGCTAATGACATCTTGTCGTCGACGTTTCGGAACGTTTCGGATCCATAACATGATCGATCAAGGCTCTTCTCTTACTATTTTTCTCAGACTTTTTTGTCGTGATGATGGATCCTGTTATGGATCCGAAACGTCGACGACAAGATGTCATTAACACTGTGGTTCTTCCGACAAATTCTGAACATATTTCTCACCACAGAAACCTAAATGAACAATATATTAATAATAATGTAATGTTTTTTTTTTATATAATAGATGTAATCAAATATTAATAATTGATATTGGTATTATTTTTTTTTATAATATAATAATATATTAATAATTATAATGTAATGTAATGTTGTCCCCGAGGTGTAGGACAGTCGGTGACAGGTTAATCCTGATGCCAACAGGTTCAGCCACATTAACAAAAAAAAAAAATGTAATGTAATGTTTTTTTTATATCAAACAATTATATAAAAAATGTTTTTTTATATAAATGTTGTTTTTTTTCTTAATATATTGTTATTAAACATTTAGTTTAAAATATAAAATAATGTACTCAAATAATTAATATTAATATTATGCTTTTTTTTATGTAATCAAAATTTGTTTTATATAAAAATGGTTTCTAATCAAATATTAATAATTAATATTATATTTTCTTTTTTAATATAACTTAATAATATATTAATAATTAATATGTATATTATTTTTAGTAGATATAATATATGTAATTAAATAATTAATAGAAACCTAACCCAAATAAACCCTAAAATATTAAAACAATTGTAACAAAGTTTAAATATTAAGATAAATAAGAATTCTAACCCTAATAAACTTTAAAATATTAAAACAATTGTAACAAACTTTAAATATTAGGATAAATATATTAATTATGAATGCAGATTTTTTTTTTTTATAAATATGCATCTTTGTATGCAGAGTGCATTAAAAAAATATGTTCATTCAAAGTCCATGTCGAATTAAATTAATAAGAAAACCCTATCACATATAGATTTGATTCAATATTATTGCGAAAATATATTAATAACAAAATATGTCGGTATCTTATACTCCTTCTCAGAAGCAAGTGATGATGCTTCTCATCTCACCAAAATTATCACATTTGACTTGGAGACCAGACTAAATGTATGAGGCTCATGACTGTAATGATTAAGAATGTTTTTAATTAAAATCCTTGATGAAATACACAATTAAAAGGAAGATCTAAAAACCCCTCATCACCTATAAACAATATATGATTCTCACGAGAATACATTCATTCAAATAGGATTAAGTGAAATCTTACAATTTATTTAAAAAAATTAAGTAAATGTAAAAAAGTAAATATGTTAAAAGATGCTTTTATAAATATAAAAAAAAATATGATTTACAATAGGTGTACCCCTACATGCCTAATAAAAAATTACCTTTACAGGCCTAATAAAAAATTACATATAATGAATGTGTAATGAAATATTATATAAACAATTAATATTATAAAAAAATATAACCAATTTTTTTCTTTATAAAAAAATAAAAAGTATAATATAATGAAAATGTCTAAAAATTTATCATTATTTACTTTAATATATTTTAATTAATTTTCCTTAAAAAAAACTTTAAAAAGGCTCACACTTTATCATTATTTACTTTAATATATTTTAATTACTTTTCCTTTAAAAAAAACAGTTTATCATTATTTAAATAAATATATTTTAATTACTTTTCCTTTAAAAAAAATTTAAAAAGAGGCCACACTTTTGTTTTTACTTAGTTTAAACACTTAATAAGTCTGACCAAAGAATACATAGTGTGTAAATCACATTTATTCATTATTTTTTATTGAAAATAATCTGACCAAAGAGTAAAAAGTAATTAGTATATAAATCAAATTTATTCATAATTTTGATTATTTTTTATTGGAAATAATCTTATTTATGAAACACTTTTTTAATAATTTTAAAAATTAATAATAAAATTTTATTGGGAGATTGTAAAAACAATTTAGTTTAATTGTTAATATGTAATGGAATAGTCATTTCTACTAGCACAACTGTAAATTCGTTTTTGGTGAAAACTGAAATTTTTTTAATTAGCACAGTAAAAAGGTAAGGCTTACAAAAATTTATGATCTAGGAATATGTCTATATCTTCAATTGTTAACCATCAAATTAAAAAATATATTTATTTTTGTAAAAATAAAAATAGATTACAAATCACTACAAAACAAAAACAGACACTATTTTCTATTTATTTACCTCCTCCACATAAAATGGATTACAATAATTCTAAAATGAAATATAACAATTTAACACTATTTTTTATTTACCTCCTCCAACTGGAAATGAGTTGGAAATGGATTACAATAATTCTAAAATAGAATATAACAATTTAACACTATTTTTTATTTACCTCCTCCTGGTAAAAATGGATTACAATAATTCTAAAACAGAATATAACAATTTAAATGGATTGAATATAACAAACAGAATAGAACAATTTAAATGGATTTAGTGACACTAACTTTTGAAATATTCATAGCACATTAGAATTAAAACGATATAAAAGAGCAACCTATACCATTGACGATTCTTCCGTTGTTGGGTCCGTGTGTGGCTCCCATTTCAGCGCTTCCATCAGTCCTCTGGATTTACCGGCTATGTAAATTGCCTCGCGCAATTTCTCTTCCTCCAAATCTTGTGCCCATTTCCTGCAGTTGTCCACCAACGCGGTACCCACATTGTCTATGCAAGCAGCAATAATGCATGCCAATGACCTTTTTAATTCCTCCATCAATTCTGTAAAATCACCCGCGCTGCAATCAATACCCTTGCATAATTTGTGTAATGCTATCGCTCCCGCTAACTTCTCCCAATCTTTCTTTTTACCTTCTTCTGCAAGCTCGGTCTGATTAATTCCTCCAAGTTTTTCATTTTCTTTCTCAAGCTCTCTGATCTTTTTATCCACATGGTCCATTGTCATAGTAGTTGGACGAGGCCCACGGACATTGCTCTGTTCAAATTTGTCCATTAATGTATTGAATTCTCTGTCTGCGGCTTCACTCAGCAAACTATCCGTGTCCGGATCCCACTCGTCAACCAAATCCATCAGTTGCCATGCCTCAATATATGCTTTTACACAATCTTTCCCGCATGGGGGAGACAGACAGAGGATTATATTGATCAATGAGACCGCTGTTAGCTTCCATGACCATGACCTTTCACTCATGTACTCAAAATAAATTGTATCTTGGGCGACTGGAACTTTGCACAAGAATTTCAAACCATTTTCATCTTCAGGAACCACACGCCGTACACCCACGCGTAGTGGCGGCAACTTCTGTGTCGACGACGACCACTCTTTCAGAAAGCTGATCAGCCTAATGCTATATTCGGCACAGTCCTGACCCTCTTTCGAAAGTCGTTTTACATAGTCCTGACCCTCTTTCGAAAGTCGTTTTGCTTGCTTGATGGCCTTTCGATTTGTTGCAAACACGCTACAAGGAGTCTCCCCAACAACGGCCATGTTCTCAAAAATTGTTTTGTACTGATTTTCTTCATTGTGTTCCGTTGATACCAATGAGACTATTTTGCGGATAATCCCATTATACAACGTAACCTCTATGAGGAACCGAGAAACTTTGCTGAAGAAGACCACAATAATCAGTAGCAAGAAGAGACCTTTGAGAAGTAAACTCTTACACCATTTTGCCTCGTGAATCTTTTTAATCATATTGTCTTCAGATCCTTGTTTTTTAGATTCTTTCATGTCCATCTGCCTTGTCCAATGATATTTTATTCCCATCTGCTTTGTCCAAAAATCCTCTATTGGAAAACGGTGTTTTTGTGCTTCCTCTCTTAGTTTTTCGCCAATGTGCTTTGTCCAAAAGTCCTCTTCCCAAAACCGCTTAAACCAGCACTCGTCTTCATCTCTTCGATAAAAACGTATGGAGGTAAGCGACCTCCAAACTATGACAAACCATCCTACTACGATGAATACAACTTCCAGGATAGTTATCATGAATCTTAACCAGGATTCGACACATCTAGGAAAGGTTATGATTGGACCTTGCAGAATCCATCCAACTCCTGAACTGATAATGCAAACTGTGACCACTAGAGCGGCTGATGAGACTACCATTGATTTAGCTATGATAGATTCAGGAGAACATACACGCGCCACAATCCATGATTTCAGCACTTGATCTTCTATTCTTTTCCAATACAGCTTCTCTGCAAGGTCAGGCTTTGCAAGAATGAAGGGAATTCTTTGAGCGGTGATTTCCCGGATGCTTTTACTCGCTCCGGTTACACAGAAGAGAAGGAAACTAAGCCATATGAGCGATGTGATTATTAACACATCCGATACCACAAACACATCCCACGAATACCCATTCAAGGAATACCCAGGGAAACGGCGAGATAGGGTTAAGATCTCGGAGGAAAGGTCGAGGATGACACTTAATCCAAGCGCAAATATTTTGGTCCATTTCTCTTCATATCGGGGGCGTGCCATTCCCGGAAGGAAAAAGGCGATCAACACACATAGCATTATTCTACTACTTTGTATCATAATGAAATTTATCTTACCTTCCCAATCTTCCGATCCATTTGAAGAGCTCGAGTTCTGACCGAGTAAAGCCTGGTTACTCTCGTATTCAACGAACTTCATAATCTGAATGGTAAAAGCACTGAGAACGAGAAAATACCCTGGCACCCAATGAGCTCCCGTCTTGATTGCTTTGCATATGTCAACTACCATAAACATAACGAATCCAAGCGTTCCTAATAGAAACCCCA
>ML778501.1:129535-148548 GCA_009831015.1 Picea engelmannii | reverse complement strand
TTTCAATGCACGAACATGTTCAGAGATTTGGGTTGATGCCCAATGAGCATTTAAAGGAGCAGAGTACCCATAACTCGTTCTACTTTAATCATCATTGCATGTACGAGATTGGATTCGTTTTAAAATCATCATTGGATGTACGAGATTGGATTCGTTCCCCAGCATCTGGAAATTTTAAAACAAATTTCTTGCTTTCTTTAAACAAAATTGATTTGTTCCCAGGCATCTAAATTAAAAAAAATTCCGTGCTATCTTTAAAATAAATTCCTTCAGCTAAAGAAATTCGCTTTCCTTTGTTAAATGCTTGCTCAGGCAAACTAAATTTTATATAAGGTGGGAATTTTCGTTTCATTTTATAGTTAAAATTTCATAAGGTTAAACATATATTTTCACCTGAATGAAAGAAATTTGATTACTGTGATTCTCATAACTGACATCCTGTAATTTCACTCAATGGTCACCTTACAGTTTTAACAAATCTTCCTATGTGCCTGGAGAGTCTTTTTTTCGTTTATATCATAATGGATTTGATCTAGGAATTCCTGAAATTCATATAAAATTTCTGGCAGCACACGTAAATAAAACTACTGAACTAAAATAAATTCACTTTTATTTTATTAAATGTGTGCGATGCCAAAGTAATTATTATTAATAAAGTGGTCATATTTTTTCATTTACATTGAAGTAAAAGAAATTCCGTACCTTTAAACATATAATTTGAAGAATATATACTTAGGTTATTTTGAAATAAGGTGTTTTTTATTAAATGTGTACGATGGCTAACTGAATTTTAATAAACCGAGCATATTCGTTTTAGTGACAGACAATAAATGCAAACGAGTGGCGAAGAATAATTTGTTGGTGGTTTTCAACATGTAGAAATGGAAAACCATAAATGGTTTATGGTTTTATTATGCCTATTTATTCATAGTGGTTTTCAACATGTAGAAATGGAAAACCATAACTGGTTTATGGTTTTATTATGCCTATTTATTCATAGAGGAAGGATGAATAATTTTTATCTTATTATTATGCTACTACTAAAAATTCTTGTTGAGAACACTTTGCATTGTGTGGCTTCATGAATTAATGTAGGAAACATATTCCACACCTCTACTTCCTTTCATTTGGTATCAAAGATTTATCACCTTGGATCTAAAGTGTTTGGGACAATTTTTTGATCTAATCTTTGTTTCATTGGGAACTTGGGCAAAACAAAATCTCTTGGGACATATTTCTTAGAGTATGAGAAATATGATGGTGGGATGGTATATGTCGTAGATGACTCTCCTCGAAATATGATTAGTCGTTGTAGAGTCTTGAGTAGATTCCATGATGGAAAAGTATAGGGGATCATTGTCAAATTTTTCACATTTTGGGTCTCTCACAAAACCTCATATGAGTAAGCACATTAAACATGTTATTCATTGATAATTTTCTAGAAGGACATGTTAATATTTTTGGTGTAACTAAGAAAGATATTCTTGTATATTTGTTTTGGTCAAACCTTTAAAAGGTTATTATAATTATATTGTACAAGTCGGCTCAACATAAATTATTATATTATTGGTATTTTACTTATAATTGTAGAAAGCCTCATTCTAGCTAGTAGACCTTGTTTTATGGGTTAGTTAGGTCAAGAGTTATGTCTCTTCAAGAGACACTGTTGTGTATAAATAGAGGATAGGTTTATCTTGATTAGACACACAGTCACACACTTCTCTTGTGCATCTTGGAGCCCATAAGAAGGTCTAGCGCACAAGTCTTGGAAACTAGTTATTTTGGTGTTTTGGTCTTGGTCTTTTTTAGAGAGCTATAGTGCATCATTGCACTGATAGAAGGAATATATATTGAGGATTTTGGTTGTTGGGTTTTTTCCCCCACAAGGGTTTTCTAGGATAATCTATATGTTCTATTGTATATGTGATTGTCTATCTTTTAGTGATCCTACTACATGTGCTATTGGATTAAGTAATTGTAATTATGTAACGAGAAAATTTAAAATTCTAACATGGTATGAGAGAAGGCCTAAATAGAATCTAGTTGTAGATCTAGAAGCCTAAAAGGGAGTCATTTTTAGTCTAGAGACAGTTGTTGGAAAAACCAAGACCATCAGGAGGTTCTCCCTAGCCTATCACACTTTTCTAGTGTACTTTTCCCTAGCCTATCGCACTTTTCTAGTGGACTAGCTTTCCAGTTTGTAGCTGTTGCAGTTAGGGTTTCACCCAAACCCTAAGGTTGACGTTTTTCCAGTTATTTACAAAGCAATGCCACCAAGCAGCTTGCCTTAGCAGATCACACCTACTGGTAAGTTCAATCTTTCAATTTTAGTTAGATTTTTGTGTGGCCCCAAACATGATGACTACTAGAACAAAAATCGATGAGAAGCTAGATAGAGTTGATAACTTTAGGGCCTGGAGGTACAGAGTAACCCTCCTTCTTGAAGAACATGAACTTGATAAATTCATTATAGAAAAAGTTCAAGAACCTCAAGGAGATGAAGCTAAGGCAAAATATAAGAAGGGCATGGTGAGAGAAAAAAGGATTATTGCAGACTCCATTAAGGACCACCTTATCCATCATGTATCATCATTATCTTCTCCAAAGAAAATGATGGACACCTTAACTCATCTATTTAAAGGAAGCAACATAAACTGAAGAATGACTCTAACATCTTAGTTGAAGAATGTGAAAATCCAGAACTCACAAACCATTCACTCCTACTTCTCAAGAGTGAATCAAATCAAGGAGAAGATAGAAGCCATTGGTGACTTAGTAGAAGGAGAAGAGATGGTGATGACTACCTTGAATGGCCTCCCAAGTTCATGGGATGCATTCATCCAAGGAATTTTTTGAGAAAAAATCTTCCCAAGTTCAATAGGCTTTGGGAAGATTGTAACGAGGAAGAAGCTACGATAGCTGCAAGAGAAGAAAAAATGGTTGATGAAGATCAAGCCATAGCCACCCACACCAAGAAAGGAAAGAACACTAAGGAGTATGAGGCCACACATGCCAAGATGGTGTTGATGTTTGTGATGTATTATTAGGCCAACCATACTTGTGGAAGCGACANACATGCTGTGTATGAGTCCTGCCCTCGCGTTGTTATTGTTACCTTGGGAAATAAGTTATACAGGATACTAGAGGTACCACCACCTGTCGCTATCTCTTTGGTTACTGCAAAACAACGCAGTAAGCTCATTTCCAAAACTGGAAAATTTGTTTTCCTAATGATCCTCACTTAGGGAAAGAAGAAGACTGCGACCACTACCTCCAGACAGGGCTCCTCCGCACGACAACAACAAATGGACAAGGTCATGGAGGAGTACTGAGACATCTTCACCTCACCCGCACAGGTGCCTCTGCGTTGTCAGGTCAAGCACCCCATCGATCTGACCCCAAGTGCGTTGTTGCCCAATGGACTGATCTATCGCCGCTCTATTTTGGAGACTGATGAAATCAAGAGGTAGATTCAGGAGCTGCTACTGAAAGGTCGCATCCGACCAAGTTCATCACCTTGTGGGATCTCGATCGTGTTGGTGCAGAAGAAGGATGGGACTTGGAGACTCTATATTGACTATCAAGAGTTGAACAAGATCACTTTCTGGAATAGGTACTCGATCCCATGGATTGATGACCTTCTGGACCAAATCAAAGGGGAGAAATATTTCAGCAAGATCAACTTGAAGTTTGGGTATCACCAGGTACCAATCAAACCGTCTGATGTGTGGAAGACTTCCTTCAAAGTCAAGGAGGGCCTTTTCGAATGGTTGGTCATGCCTTTCGGGTTGACGAATGCTCCCACAACGTTCATGAGGCTGATGGACGACATCTTGCGGCCATTCACCAACTCATTTGTAGTAGTGTACTTGGATGACATTCTGATCTTTAGCCAAACTTGGGAAGAGCACCTCCACCACATCCAACAGGTCCTCCAAACACTGCGGAAACACAAGTTGTGTGCCAATTTGGAGAAGTGCACTTTTGGCATGACCTAGGTTCAGTATCTGGGATACATTATTGATGATCATGGGGTGCATGTGGATCCAACGAAAATCCAAGTCATCTAGGATTGGCTAGCTCCGACGACTCTAACAGAAATTCAGAGCTTTATGGGTCTTGCTAATTTCTATCGCAGGTTCTTATTTGGATTCTCTCATATGAATTGGCCCTTGAGTCAAGTCACCAAGGGAGGAGCGAAAGAAAAATTATTTTGGTTGGAATTTCAACAGAAGGCGTTTGTAGAATTGAAACATCGCCTCTGTTGTGCCCAGTGTTGACATTACCAGACTTGCCAGAACCATTTGAGATTGAGACAGATGCCTCTGACTATGCTATTGGCGAAGTTCTTACTCAACAGGGGCATCCAATGGCATATCACAGTGCGACACTATCCGAAAGTATCTCACTTATGACAAAGAAATGTATTCCATTGTGCAAGCTTGCCGACAATGGAAGCATTACATTTTGGGGAAGGAAACGATCATGCACACAGACCATCGACCCTTGCAGTTCATACAGACACAATGGGAAATGGGCACAATTAATGACCTTTTAATTTAAAATTCTAATCTAATGGCTAACAATTGAAGATGTTGGCATATTCTTAGTCATCCTCCCAAATCAATGAATGTGATTTACTCTTCATAACTTCTTTGTATTTTTTAATGCATCCATTAACCTGTTTACTTTTTAACATTTACCTAATCATATTAAGAAATTACTGTAGCACCATATGATTGCCACGTTTAAATGATTAACCTTTGGGATTACCACGTTTGGATTATTAACGGGCACTACTTCAACTTCATTTTTAGGGATTAGAGGTATCACATAGGTAGGCCATGTTTATCATGGATTTCCTTAGTTGTCTAGACTCCGTCGGTATTTTGCAACTCACGAATCTCGAATTTAAACTCTTCCACACTTCTGACTTCCAAAAAGATGAAATCTCAAAGCCCTAGATCAAGGAATCTCGTTGATCCAGATCTAACGGTTATTCTCCCTCCTGAACTTACGAATGCTTAAGAACTCTCTCCTTAACCCTTTCGCTGATCTGCAAGATCCAACGGTCCACGAAAAATCGGTAGTTCTCCCTCCAAGAAACTTCAACTGTTTGTTCAATTTCTTGACATCTCCTGGCCAAATAGCTTGGCGTCTTTTATTCTAAGCTTGATTCTGTGAGGTGACTCTAGACCTCATCCTTCCTTAAAAATCTTCAAAGTCTCCATCCCTCTTGAGCTTGTACTTTGTTGAAACTCAAGGATTTCTAAGGGATTCTTGCACACACTCCTTGCGAAATTCACAATAACCTCTAGTTATTCGAGACTTCTAACTCTGCGCACTTCTTACAATAGCAGTTCTTCAATCTCTCCCCTTGGTTGGAAAATTCTAAGACTTCAACCGGCCTGCGCACACCTTGCACGACTCTATGCTACACTTGCACTTCTGTTGGTATAAGAACAATGGTATCTCTCCTGATCTTTTCTGAGATGAAACTCAGAATCTCATCAACGCACTCTTTGCATACTTTCACTGCACTCCTTGAAGGAATTCTCAGGACAAGAAACAATTGAAACTCATACTCTTCCTCTCACGGACTTCATACATTCAACATGAAATCATAGATACATACACAACATTGAAACAAATAAAAACAGAGTATATAAGAAAACTGTAAACATGCCATTCAATAGATGCAAATAGTAACCATGATACACCATGAAATTGGATCAACACATTCTTATATTAATCCAAGTGCTTTTGTACAGGGGTTCAATAGCAACAACTATCTACTTATACAAATTCTATAATCTTTGTTCTTCTATGCTCTCTTTCTCTACAACTTTCTTAATTACTCTTACAATGAGAATAATGATACAATACCATACATATGAGGGAGCTTTCTCGAGTTTTCCCCCCTACAGCTCTAACTATCTAATCGAATTAAAATCTTTACAACTACTTTACATTTATTACATTAATTGCCTCCAACAAACAGATGAGAGCAACCTCTCAAGATTTGTGTTACAATCTCCGAATCATAAAAGAAAAAAAATATCTTTCTAGATATTACATTAATGTTTTATCCTTTCAAATTCAAAACATTCTCAAAATGTGCGCTGGTGCGTTTCTAGTTGTCCTCCGCTTTGCTGACTTGCTTTGCTAGCGATTCTCCTGCATCATACTCCTCTGGCTAAAAAATTCATGAGCTCCTGTTCATGAGCTCCTGCACTGTCTATCCATGGTTCTTGATATTTTCTTCACTTTCCCAACTAGCATCCTCAATCAGGTGTCCTTTTCACTTTACCAAATACTCTAGATATGTCCTTCTCTGGGTCTTCTTGATAACTCTCTGATCAATGATCATTTCCATCTGTGGCTTTTCAGTTACAGGCATTTGTTTGACCCACTGAATTTCCTCTTGATTCTCTTATCCTCCTGCCTCATCTTCTCTGTAAGGATATAGATCTGCTACGTTGAATATGGGTGATATGCCTACACCATCTGGCAATTCTATTTCATAAGAATTTGCCTAAAATTTCCGTAAAATCTTACACGGCCTTATCTTTTTCATCTTCAGTTTATTATATGTTCCCCTTGAGAACCTTTCTTTTCTTAGATGTGCTAACACTAAATTTTCTACTTCAAACTGAAGTTCTCTTCTGTGCTGATCTGATCTACGCTTGTGTTTCTGGTTGGAATTCTGCAACCGGTCTTTAATCTTACTATGGAGCTCCTGCATCTCTACTGCAAAATCTTCTGCTCCAACACTTTTGAACTCACTCTGCTCTAAGTCTCTCAACTCAGATACTCTTCTCGGCTGCATTCCATACATTATCTGGAATGGGCTCTATCTTGTGCTTCTGTTAAGTGAGTTGTTATATGCAAATTTGCTTGTGGAAGAATCTGATCCCACTGACTATGATGTTCAGCTACCAAACTCCTCAATAAGTCTCCCATACTTTGATTTACTACCTCAGTCTGTCCATCCACCTGAGGGTGATATGATGAGCTAAAAGATAAATTTGTCCCCATATTTTTTCATAGTGTCCTCTAGAAATGACCAACAAATTTGGTATCCCTGTCTGAAACAATACTCTTGGGTAACCCATGAAGTTGAACAACTTTCTTGAAAAATAGATTTGCAATGTGTGTTGCATCACTGGTTTTCTGACATGGAATGAAATGTGCCATTTTTGAGAATCTGTCGACTACCATGAACATGGAATCACAACCCCCCTACGTCCTCGATAGTCCTAATACAAAATCCATGCTTACTGCATCCCATGGCCTCTCTAGTATTGGCAATGGTTGATATAATCCTATATTCTGTATTTTCCTCTTTGCGTGCTGGCAAATTCTACATTTGTTGACAAATTTCTTGACATCTGTCCTCATTCCTGGCCAATAATACAAACTGTTCAGTTGTGCGGATGTTTTATCATGGCCAAAATGTCCATCCAATCACCCACTATGCTTTTCCTTCAAAAGGTTTTCTCTCATAGAACTCCTCGGGATACACAAGTAATTTCCTTTGAATAATAATCCATCCTGAATTAAACATTCAATACATTGGATTCTTTCTCTCAGAACATGATTCTCACATTCTTCATAAGTGTCCTTGAAATCTGAATCATCTCTGTACATATCCTTAAGGCTATCAAAACCTAAGGTCTTCACACAAAAATCCTGCAGAATCAAACATTTTCTGCTCAACTAACGTAGACCTATCTGCCCTCGGGCCGAGATCCACTCACAGGATCATTCTTTATCTCCTTTGAGACGGAACGACTCTTTCGATTCCCTGCTGAAGTCACAAATTTCTGATCCACAGGTCCTTCGGAAGCTCCCCTGTGCGAACAGCACTAGGCGCGAGCTCCTTTCTCCCCAAGCGACCACAACACTATGAACAAGGCCCGATTCCAAAGGCGCTTGCCAAAATTCGCAACTCGCGAGTTCGTGAGTCGAAACTCCCAACTCTTCCTTCTTGATCTCGCGATACTCGAAATGCCGATATGGGTATAGCTCCCTTCTGTCAGTGCCCTCCGCACGTGACCACCGGCTAGGCTTAACACTAGCACCTCTCGCTACTCGCCACTTCGTGAGTTTCAATGTCGAGCTCTCGTGCTCTTATCTCGCGAATCCCCGACACGCGAGAAGTCAATGGAACATTAACTCCCTTCTCCACGCGACGCGTGTCCACCTGTCAATCACACGGGCCCCACCTTGAGGTTCTGCCACGTGTCCACACTTGTTCCTCAGATCTCGGCCCTTCACGACTTCTGCAGTCGAGACGAGGTCCTCCCAATCTTTGAACCTCCGAATGCGTGATACGTGCGATGAGGCTCTGATCCAATGGTCCTCCCTTGACCTAGATCCAATGGCTATCCTTACTCCTCACGATTTCGCCACTCGCGACTTGGATCACCCAACTTTTGGGCTCTCACCTTTCGAACCTTCGAGTTCGTGAGATCCCTCGATCTCTGCCACCTGTCCTCCTCAGATGGACAGTCCCGATCTTCTCGTGACTTCACTATTCATGAAGTCGAAGGACTTCCCTCTCTGACCTTCGATGTCTGAATCCCCGATATGGGTGATCTCGTGACACGTGTCCTCCTTCCAACGGACAACTCAGATTCTTTCACTATTTCAAGACTTTGCACTTCGCGATTTCGTGAATCTCGCTACAAGGATTTCGGTTCTCCAACTCACGAAACCCCGAAATGGTCAACGAAGGTTTGACCTCCGTGTCGACAAGTATGCCACCTGACCACTCTGTACTGTCGGATTCTTTTGCACCTTCAAACCTCCAAACTCCGAAATGAGTATCCACGGGCGATCCAACGACCCTATTTCTCCTGAGCTTTACACTTTAGTAAAACACTCACCGTAACTCTCCTTGCTCCTCTGCAATATCTAACAGCTCTCGAAACTTCGTGAATTCTCCATGGAGAATTCCGACCGTCGAATGCCTCCTTAACAACTCCTGCGAAATGAACAAGTATACCTTCACGAGACTTGTCCACTAGAAAAATGACGTCGCTGTGCCTCCTTCCGACACTTCAAGGCTCTAGCCCTCTTGAACTTCTCTTCGACAACTTCAAAGAGTCTATCCCTTCTAAGATTTCTCCACAACTCAAGTCTTCAAGAAGACTCCTGCACGCACTCCTTGCGACAACCCTTCAATACTTCCGAGTATTGAATTCTTTGACTCTGTGCACTTGCATGCGACAACAGTCTTTCAACAATTCCCTCAGGTTACAACC
The DNA here is from genome assembly GCA_009831015.1 of Picea engelmannii. Classification (NCBI taxonomy): domain Eukaryota; kingdom Viridiplantae; phylum Streptophyta; class Pinopsida; order Pinales; family Pinaceae; genus Picea; species Picea engelmannii. The sequence continues at coordinate 139,279 of ML778501.1, read as the reverse complement.
CCTGAGACTCTACTCGGCCTGCGCACACTTTGCACGACTCCTGTACTCAACTTGCACTTCTGCGAGAATGAGAACAGTGTTATCCCTCCTGAGCTTTCAAAGATTTGAACTCTGAACCTGTCAACGCACTCCTTGCAGACGATTTCGCTGCACTCCTTGCAGAAAAACTCTTGCTCAGACAGAGAAACAATTGAAACTCATTCCTTACTCTCCCTCTCAGACTTCAAACATTAAATATGAAATCATACATTCATGCATCAAAGAGAATGCATAACAGAGAGTAAACAAGCATATATCAATCAACATGTACAAACACAGAAAGAAATTGAACACCATGAGTCTGAACTAAAGATCTTTGTATTAATCCAGAACTTCTGTACATGGGTTTTTACTTTACACATCTCTCTGCTTCTGCTCTCCTATGCTCTCTTTGATTGATAATGTTGCTAATGTTACAAATGATACAATGAGGGTGTCTATATTTGTTTTCCCTCCGGCTCCTAAAACTGTCTAATCTAGGAATTTAAGTCTACCTACTTACATTAACTGCCTATAAATGCCTCTTAATCCTTCAGACAAGAGAGGGACGCTCAAGGTATGATTACAATCTACAAGTATGCCCTTTCTTGACTACTTCATCTAAGTTTGGCGCATCCAACTTCAAAACATTTCAAACAATTCGTCATGTGCCAAAATGCTTTGGGGCTGCCCCACACTCTCTTGCTGCTGACGATGCTCCTGCATCATACTCCCTCGCTTGAAAATTTTCATGGGCTCCTGTCCATGAGCTCTCGCACGGTCTATCCATGCTTCTGGATTTCGGCTTCATTTTCCCAGCTGGCATCTTCAACTGGATGTCCCTTCCACTTAGCCAAGTATTCAAAATATTCTTTTCTTCTGGTCCTTTTACTAACTCTTTTGTCCAGTATGCATTCCATCTGTGGCTTCTCTGCAACTAGCATCTGTTTTGTCCACTGAACCTCTGGTTGTTCATCACCTGCTTCCTCAACTTTATAAGGGTACAAATCCGAGATGTTTAATATCGGAGAAATTCTGATCCCATCGGGTAATTCAATCTCAGAAGCATTTGCCCCAAATTTCTTCAAGACCTTACATGGTTCGATCTTCTTCATTTTTAGTTTGTTATATGTCCCCCTTGGGAACCTTTCCTTTCTCAGATGTGCCAGAATCAAATCACCAACTTCGAATTGAAGTTCTCTCCTGTGTTGATTGGATCTGCGTTTATACTCTTGGCTCGAGTTCTGCAATCGCTCCTTCACCTGGCTGTGAAGTTCCTTCATTGCTTCAGCAAAATCTTCTGCACTAGCACTTATTATTTCATCTCATTCTGAATCCCTCAATTCAGAAACTCCTCTTGGCTGTGTCCCATAAACAATTTGGAACGGACTCTACCCCGTGCTTTTGTTGATTGAATCATTATAAGCAAATTCCGCCTGTGGCAGAATATTGTCCCACTGACTATGGTGTTCTGTCACCAAACTTCTCGGCAAGTCTCCCGAACGTCTGTTTGTCCATGCGTCTGAGGATGATAAGCTGAACTAAACAACAAGTTTGTTCCCAGCTTCTCCCATAAGGTTCTCTAGAAGTGTCCCACGAACTTGGTATCTCGATCCGAAACTATGCTCCTTGGTAAGTCGTGAAGTCGAATGACTTCTTTGAAAAATAGATTCGCAATGTGAGTTGTGTCACTGGTTTTCTGACACGGTATGAAGTGTGCCATCTTAGAAAATCTATCCACCACTACAAAGATCGAGTCGAACACTCTTTGTGTTCTTGATAGCCCCAATATGAAGTCCATGCTTACTGCATCCCACGGCCTGTTAGGTATGGGTAACAATTGATATAAGCCTGCATTCTGCCTCTTCCCTTTTGAATGCTGACAAATTCTACATCTGTCCATGAATCTTTTGACATCTTCTCTCATTCCTGGCCAAAAATATGACTTGTTTAACTTTGAGAACGTCTTGTCATGACCGAAATGCCCGACCAATCCTCCACTATGTTTCTCCTTCAACAAATTCTCCCTCATGGAGCATTTTGGAATACAAAGTTGATTACCCTTAAACAGTAATCCTTCCTGGATCATGTATTCAGCCCACTGGCTTTTGTCCCTGAGAATTGGATTCTTAGTCGCCTCATACACTTCTTTAAAATATGGATCGTCTCTGTACATGTCCCTAAGATCATCAAAACCCAGTGTTTTGACTATGAACTCCTGCAACAACAAACATTTCCTGCTCAGAGCATCAACAACCTTGTTAGCAGTTCCAGAAATATGCTTAATTACAAAAGTAAAGTTCTGCATGTATTCAACCCATTTTACATGTCTTTGATTCAATTTCTCCTGTTGAGTCACAAATTGCAAAGCATGATTGTCACTGTATAAGACAAACTCCTTATGGATTAAGTAATGTCTCCATTTCTTCAATGCTTGAATAATAGCATAGAACTTCTTGTCATACGTGGAGTATTTCACTTTCGCTTCATTCAACTTCTCACTGAAGTATGCTATCGGCCTGTCTTCTTGGCTTAAGACTGCCCCTATTGCAAATCCGCTTGCATCACATTTTACCTGAAATGTCTTCTTGAAATCAAGCAACACCAAAATTGGTTGTTCTGTAATTTTCTTCTTCAACAAATTGAAACTTTTCTCAGCTTCTTCTATCCAGTGAAAAGACTTGTGTCTCTTATTCACTGTGTCCATCATCGGTGCACTAATTCCACTGAAATTCCTGATGAACTTCCTGTAGAAACTAGCCAATCCATGAAAAATTCTCACCTCAAATATACTCTTCGGTGATGGCCAATTCTTAATTACCTCCACCTTATCTGGATCCATCCTCAACTTATCTGCAGAAATAACAAAACCCAAATAAATGAGCTATGTCTTCATGAACGAGGATTTCTTCATGTTTATCAATAACTTCTCTTGTTGTAGCCTCTGCATCACTGTAGCCAAATGTTTCAGATGCTCTACCTCCGTTTTACTGAAAATCAGTATGTCATCAAGATACACAATGACAAATTTTCCGATGAAATCCTTCAGGACTTCGTTCATTAACCTCATGAAAGTGCTCCGCGCATTTGTTAGACCAAACGGCATAACAAGCCATTCATACAACCCTTCATTGGTCTTGAATGATGTCTTCCATTCTTCTCCTTCTCTCATACGAATTTGATGATAACCACTTTTCAAATCAATCTTTGAAAAAAATTTGGCTCCACTCGAGCAATCCATCAAAACATCCATTCTTGGCAATGGAAATCTATACCTGATGGTTATCTTGTTGATTTCCCTCGAGTCAGTACACATCCTCCAGCTTCCGTCTTTCTTCAGACTGAGCACTGTCGGAACAACACATGGACTCAAGCTTTCTATAACCAACCCCTTGTCCATTAAGTCCTGGACTTGTCTTTTGACCTCTTCATTCTCCTGCGGCGTCAATATGTACGCTGCTTTATTTGGTAAACTAGCTCCAGGTATGAGATCAATGTGATGACTTACGCCTCTGATTGGTGGCAACAAATGAGGTAGTTCGTCCACTACTATGTCAGCAAACTCCTCCAATAGTTTTTGAACCTCTTCCGGTAAATCATCTACTCTTGTACTGGTTAAAACAATTTTAGGCTTCCTGACAACAATGAATTGCGGTTCCTCCATCTTCTTAACCTCTGTAAGAAGTTCCTTCCCACTCATGAGAAGTACAGCATTGCTTACTTCAGGTTTTATTTCCTTGTCCTTAATTGGCAACAACATATGAGTTCTCCCATATTTCTCTAGGGTGTATGTGTTCTTCCTCCCATCATGAATCACATTCTTGTCATATTGCCACGGTCTACCCAACAATGGATGACAAACATCCATGGGAATAACATCACAGAGTATTACATCTTTATACCCTCCTATTTTAAATTCAACTAAACATTGTTTAGTGACATTTACCTGATGTCCTTTTTGTAGCCACAAAACTCTATATTTACTCGGATATTCAATAGTCTCCAACTCCATCTTTTCTACCATCTCTGTAGAAATGAGATTATATGTGCTACCACTGTTCACGATGACCTTGCATACCCTATCTTTGGTTTTGCAAGCAGTCCGAAAAAGACTGTCCCTTTGCACTGGATTCTCCACCTCCTTCTCTGGCGTTAAGAGAACTTTTCTCATCATCAGTGATCTTCCGCCTTCAGCATCCTCTGCCTCAACATTCCGCCTTTGTGCTTCGGCAATGTGAGTTTCACCACCTTCTTTCTTTTTATCTAGACATTCATAAGACTTATGTCCATTCTTTCCACACGTGAAGCATTTCACCACTCCACCTCTTCCTCTTCCTCTACCTCTGGTAAGAGGAAAAATGTTTCCATCAACATACTGACCTCTTTGCAAACTTCCACTTCTCTCAGTCTAAGTCTGAGGTTTCTTCCAGTCTTCCTTGGGTTTCTGATTTCTATCCTGGGCAACTGATTTGCCTCTGGTTGGACTTCTCCCTCGGCCTCTTTGACCTTGCTTTCGGCTCAGCTTCTCTTCAGCTTTCAGAGCCATCTGATAAGCATCTTCCACCGTTCGAATGGTCATCATGCTCATCTCATCCTGAATGTCGTATCGTAGACCATTCATGTACCTAGCAACTTTTTCATCATCACTTTCGCAATGACTTGCCCTGATGTTCAACCTGTCAAATTCTTCAGTGTACTCATTCACAGACATTAGCTTCTGTCTCAAATTCTGCATTCTCTGAAATAGAGCAATTTGGTAATACTTGGGAATGAATTTCGCCTTCATCTTTGCAATCATCCTATCCCAACTCTTGATCTTCTGCTTGCCTTTGCAGTGTCTGTCAGCTTGTAGCTCATCCCACCACAATGTTGCATGTCCTTTAAGTCTTGTGACATCATGTTTGACCTTTTTGTCTTCTTCGACATCTTCATAGTCAAAATATGTGTCCAGAGCTCTAATCCAGTCTAGAAGCTCTTCAACATCCAGGTTTCCCTCGTATACTGAAATGTCCATTTTTTCCCTAGCACTCATTCTTGCAACTACCCTAATCAGGCGTTCATTTGCTGCATCTTCTGCTGTAACTTCTTCTCTTTCATGTCCAGCTTCATCTTCACTTTCAGATTCACTGACATCTCCAACACCAGCTGTGCGCCTCTGTGTTGTCTCCATGTCCATGAGTCTGGCGTGTATGTCACGCATCTCTCTTTCCATGGCTGGATTTGGCACCTACCTACCCCTTCCTCTTGGCATTTCCCTTTCCTCTATCGGATCAGGTGTTTGCATGTCTCTTCTTCTTGGCAGCACGGTGAATCTTTCTTTTCCCTGCTACAGAAAGCAAAGAAATCTTTTTGTGCTCTGATACCACACTGATGCAGACCTATCGTCCCTCGGGCCGAGATCCGCTCACAGGATCATTCTTTATCTCCTTTGAGTCGGAATGGCTCTTTCGATTCCTTGCTGGAATAAAAAATCTCTAATCCATAGGTCCTTCGGAAGCTCCCCTGTGCGAACAACACTAGGCGCGAGCTCCTTTCTCCCCAAGCGACCACAGTGCTATGACCAAGGCTCGATTCCAAAGGCACTTGCCGAAATTCGCAAATCGCGAGTTTGTGAGTTGAAACTCTCGACTCTTCCATCTCAATCTCGTGATACCCGAAATGCCGATACGGGTATAGATCCCTTTTGTCAGCACCCTTCGCGCATGACCACCAGCTAGGCTTAACACTAGCACCTCTCACTACTCNGTCGAGCTCTCATGCTCTTATCTCGCGAATCCCCGAGACGCGAGAAGTCAACGGAGCGTTGACTCCCTTCTCCAGGCGACGCATGTCTGCCTGTCAATCATGCGGGCCCCACCTTGAGGTTCTACCATGTGTCCAAATTCGTGCCTCGGCTCTCGGCCCTTCGCGACTTCTGCAGTTGAGACGAGGTCCTCCCAACCTCCGAACCTCCGAATGCGCGATACACGTGATGAGGCTCTTATCCAACGGTCCTCCCTTGACCTAGATCCAATGGCTATCCTTACTCCTTGCGATTTCACCACTCACGACTTGGAGCACCCTACTTCTGGGCTCTCACCTTGTGAACCTCTGAGTTCGCGAGATCCCTCGATCTCTGCCAATTGTCCTCCTTAGATGGACGGTCTCGATCTTCTCGCGACTTCGCTATTCATGAAGTCGAAGGACTTCCCTCTCTGACCTCTGATGTCCGAATCATTGATATGGGTGATCTCGTGACACGTGTCCTCCTTCCAACGGACAACTCAGATTCTTTCACTATTTCGGGACTTCGCACTTCACGATTTCGCAAATCTCGCTACAAGGATTTCGGTACTCCAACTCACGAAACCTCGAAATGGTCAACGAAGGTTTGACCTCCGTGTCGATAAGTACGCCACTTGACCACTCTGTACTGTCGGATTCTTCTGCACCTTCAAACCTCCGAACTCCGAAATGAGTATCCACGGGCGATCCAATGACCCTATTTCTCCTGAGCTTTACACTTTAGAAAAACACTCGCCGTAACTCTCCTTGCTCCTCTGTAAGATCTGATGGTTCTCGGAACTTCGTGAATTCTCCACGGAGAATTCCCACCGTCGAATGCCTCCTTAACAACTCCTGCGAAATGAACAAGTATACCTTCACGAGACTTGTCCACCAGCAAAACAACGTCACTGCGCCTCCTTCCGACACTTCAAGGCCCTAGCCCTCTTGAACTTCTCTTCGACAACTTTGAAGACTCTATCCCTTCTGAGCTTTCTCCACAACTCGAGTCTTCAAGAAGACTCCTGCATGCACTCCTTGCAGAAATCCTTCAATACTTCCGAGTATTTAATTCTTCGACTCTGCACACTTCCATGCGACAACAGTCTTTCAACAATTCCCTCAGGTTACAACCCCTGAGACTCTACTCAGTTTGCGCACACTTTGCATGGCTCCTGTACTCAACTTACACTTCTGCGAGAATGAGAATAGTGTTATCCCTCCTGAGCTTTCAGAGATTTGAACTCTGAACCTGTCAAAGGCTCCACACTTTATCATTATTTACTTTAATATATTTTAATTACTTTTCCTTAAAAAAAACTTTAAAAAGAGGCCACACTTTTGTTTTTACTTAGTTTAAACACTTAATAAGTCTCAACAAAGAGTAAATAGTGAAATGAAACACTTTTTTAATAATTTTAAAAATTAATAATAAAATTTTATTGGGAGATTGTAAAAACTATTTAGTTTAATTGTTAATATGTAATGAAATAGTCATTCCTACCAGCGCAACTGTAAATTCCTCTTTGGTGAAAGCGTAAAAAACTCAAATTAGCACAGTAAAAAGGCGAGGCTCACGAAAATCTATGGACTAACAATATACCTGTATCTTCAATTGTTAACCATCAGATTAAAAAATATATTTATTTTTGTAAAAATAAAAATAGATTACAAATCACTACAAAGCAAACACTATTTTTTATTTATTTACCTCCTCCACATGAAAATGGATTACAATAATTCTAAAATGGAATATAACAATTTAACACTATTTTTTATTTACCTCCTCCAACTGGAAATGGATTACAATAATTCTAAAATAGAATATAAAAATTTAACACTATTTTTTATTTACCTCCTCCTGGTAAAAACGGATTACAATAATTCTAAAACAGAATATAACAATTTAAATGGATTGAATATAACAAACAGAATAGAACAATTTAAATGGATTTAGTGACACTAACTTTTGAATATTCATAGCACATTAGAATTAAAACGATATAAAAGAGCAACCTATACCATTGACGATTCTTCCGTTGTTGGGTCGATGTGTGGCTCCCATTTCAGTGCTTCCATCAGTCCTCTGGATTTACCGGCTATGTAAATTGCATCGCGCAATTTCTCTTCCTCCAAATCTTGTGCCCATTTCCTGCAGTTGTCCACCAACGCGGCACCCACATTGTCTATGCAAGCAACAATAATACATGCCAACGACCTTTTTAATTCCTCCATCAATTCTGTAAAATCACCCGCGCTGCAATCAATACCCTTTCATAATTTGTGTAATGCTATCGCTCCCGCTAACTTCTCCCAATCTTTCTTTTTACCTTCTTCTGCAAGATTAATTCCTCCAAGTTTTTCATTTTCTTTCTCAAGCTCTCTGATCTTTTCAGCCACCTGGTCCATTGTCATAGTAGTTGGACGAGGCCCACGGAAATTGCTCTGTTCAAATTTGTCCATTAATGTATTGAATTCTCTGTCTGCTGCTTCACTCAGCAAACTATCCATGTCCAGATCCCACTCGTCAACCAAATCCATCAGTTGCCATGCCTCAATATATGCTTCTACACAATCTTTCCCGCATGGGGGAGACAGACAGAGGATTATATTGATCAATGAGACCGCTGTTAGCTTCCATGACCATGACCTTTCACTCATGTACTCAAAATAAATTGTATCTTGGGCGACTGGAACTTTGCACAAGAATTTCAAACCTTTTTCATCTTTAGGAACCACACGCCGTACACCCACGCGTAGTGGCGGCAACTTCTGTGCCGACGACGACTACGCATTCAGAAAGATGATTAGCCTAATGCTATATTCGGCATAGTCCTGATCCTCTTTCGAAAGTCATTTTGCTTGCTTGATGGCCTTTCGATTTGTTGCAAACACGCTCCAAGGAGTCTCCCCAACAACGGCCATGTTCTCAAAAATTGTTTTGTCCTGATTTTCTTCATTGTGTTCCGTTGATACCAATGAGACTATTTTGCGAATAATCCCATTATACAACGTAACCTCTATGAGGAACCGAGAAACTTTGTTGAAGAAGACCACAATAATCAGTAGCAAGAAGAGACCTTTGAAAAGTAAACTCTTACTCCATTTTGTCCATTTTGCCTCGGTAATCATTTTAATCATATTGTCTTCAGATCCTTGTTTTTTAGATTCTTTCCTGTCCATCTGCCTTGTCCAATGATATTTTATTCCCATCTGCTTTGTCCAGGAATCCTTTTTTGGAAAATGGTTTTTTCGTACTTCCTCTCTTAATTCTTCCCGAATGTGCTTTGTCCAAAAGTCCTCTTCCCAAAACTGCTTAAACCAGCACTTGTCTTCATATCTTCGATAAAAACGTATGGAGGTAAGCGACCTCCAAACTATGACAAACCATCCTACTAGGATGAATACAACTTCCAGGATAGTTATCATGAATCTTAACCAGGATTCGACACCTCTAGGAATGGTTATGATTAGACCGTGCAGAATCCATCCAACACCTGAACTGATAATGCAAACTGTGACCACTAGTGCGGCTGATGAGACTACCATTGATTTAGCTATGAAAGATTCAAGAGAACATGTAGATATTGAGAAAAACACAATATCACAGGCACATGGAAACAACTGCAAAACCAATAACCTTCTACACATAAGAGAATGATCTATTAGATTTGCTTGCTTATTACATTGAAGAGCTCCTCTATTTATAATAGGTTGAGAGGAGACATCATTGATGAAGGTAGATGAAGGTAGATGGATAACTCTCTCATGAAGTAATGAGACAAGTAGGTGGATGGGATAAGTCAAAGAAGCACACGATGATTATCCAGAAACACATGGTGATTATCCATAAACAGCCAAAAAAGATGACATGGCCTACCTATCCTAAGTAAACTTATACATCAACACCCCCCCATAAGTGCAACTTAGGGAAATAAAAAAAAACAAAATATATGAATCATG